>JBBBDQ010001704.1:0-80000 GCA_037127315.1 Ascarosepion bandense | reverse complement strand
TTTATTTCACTCTTTTTAACCCCTTGGATCCCAGTGTCTTTTATTGCCATTCTAGGGTCGAAATTATATATATATATATGTAGAGAGAGAGAGAGAGAGAGAGAGAGAGAGAGTGAGTGAATTCAAAATATTATGATAAAAATACAAATGATAATAATTCATATAAACTCGGGAATTGAGAAACTGCGATTTGTATGGTAGTGGATATCGACTCGGAACGAGAAATCGGGGAGCCGAGTACGAACTTCAATTGAATTCCTTGCATTCACTTACGCACAAATACCCTTGGGGAAGGTATTAATCCATCTTTTCTATCCAGTTATGGGTTAAATAATAGGACAGATTGTGTTCTGTAGCCTTGCAACCAGTCTACCGCAGAAAACAATGAAAACCTACTGCGGGATAATCTTCTGCCCAGTCAGTCATGTCTTTTTCGAGTTATGATTGCCGAAGCGTGTATCACGTATGGCACTCAACTGACTGATGTGGGGTAATGTTAGCAAGATTGTCTCGTTAGATAAATTACGAGTAGTGAATTTGATACTCGCTAGATGTGCTATACTCTCAGCTTCGTACCATAAAGCTACGTTTAGTAAGAATAATAGTCCAAACATTCGATCTAATAATGAAAGAAAATCCAATGATGCAAAAACAATGCAAAACATTTTTTGCCCTATATCAGATTTCAAGAAAGCAAAATAAACAGATTCCTGTTTTGCTAATTTTTTTCAGCAAATTGGACTTTATACGAAAAACTTTAGATGGACATGTGCCTTATTCCTTATAATTTACATGCTCAGCTGAACGTAACAGAATGTGACATTTGACTGTCACGGTTAAAATCTTTCAGATAACTGAGGAAAAAGAAATAAAATTTCGACATATCGAATCTACTCGCGTATCATGCGACTTTTTTAAGCTAATTTTAAGGGGGTTGCATCATACATGAGCTATAAAATTAGGGTATGTATTGCTAATACTTGGGGATATGCGTTATGGTGCAGTAGATATCTGCTCGAAACAAGAAATCGGGGAGCCGAGTTCAAATTCCAGTTGAATTACTTGCATTTACTTACGCGCAAATAACATTGGGAAAGGTATTAACGCGTCTCTTTCCTCCAGTTATGGATTATATAACAGGACAGATTGGGTTCTATAGACCTGGTCGGCAACCAGTCTACCACAGAAAATAATAGCAAACTATTGGGGGATAATCTTTGGCTCAGTCAGTTATGTCTCTTTCGAGACATGATCACCCAAGCGTGTTTCACGTATGGCACTTAACTGACTGACTGAATATAATAGTTGAACATATGATTAAGGCTTCTACTGGGCATGAAGTGGGGGATCTGTTTTATATTTTTATAAAGTAATAAACTGATCCCCCATTAATTACTACATATAATAATACATATCTTCCCCTCTAGCTATGAATCTAATAACAGGACAGATTGGGTTCTATAGCCTTGGTCGGCAACCAATCTTCCGCAGAAAGCAACCTACTGCAGGATAATCTTCTGCCCAGTCAGTCATGTCTCTTTCGAGACATGATCTCCCAAAGCATGTATCACGTATGGCACTTAACTGACCGACTGCTAGTACTTACGCTGCTTCATTCTATGTAAATACGCTTCAGCGAACTCCTAGTTTTAACCATTTAGAAACTAGAGAGGCAGAGCTGAAAAGAATATGATAATAAAACACTAACCCACGAAGCAAACCAAAAGAAAATTTATACTTAACATCAGGAAGAGACAGATGAGGTTCCTGGAACTCGTAACGAAGAAAGAGTGTTTGAAAAATCTGATACTCACAGGACGGATTGTGGGAAAGAAAGACAGGGAAAAGCAGCGTAAGATATACTTGATGGGCTTGAGCAAATGGATGGCACAGCAGGGTTTGAGAGAGAAAAAATAGGGACCGGGGAAAATTAAAGTCCATGCTCGCTTACATCCTGAAGGGACACAGGACAAGAAGAAGAAGAAGAAGAAGAAGAAGAAGCAGAAGAAGAAGAAGAAGAAGAAGCAGAAGAAGAAGCAGAAGAAGAAGAAGAAGAAGAAGAAGAAGCAGAAGTAGAAGAAGCAGAATAATAATAAGAAGAAGCAGAAGAAGAAGCAGAAGAAGAAGAAGAAGAAGCAGAAGTAGAAGAAGAAGAAGCAGAATAAGAAGAAGAAGAAGCAGAAGAAGAAGAAGAAGAAGCAGAAGTAGAAGAAGCAGAAGAAGAAGAAGAAGAAGCAGAAGAAGAAGCAGAAGAAGAAGAAGAAGAAGTAGAAGAAGCAGAAGAAGAAGCAGAAGAAGAAGAAGAAGAAGCAGAAGAAGAAGAAGCAGAAGAAGAAGCAGAAGAAGAAGAAGAAGCAGAAGAAGAAGAAGCAGAAGAAGCAGAAGAAGAAGCAGAAGAAGAAGAAGAAGAAGCAGAAGAAGAAGAAGAAGAAGAAGCAGAAGAAGAAGAAGAAGAACCCACGAAATATTAAGGCCGCAAAGAAATATCTCAATCGTGAAAAATGGACAATGAAGAAGGTGGAAATTTGATTTCATTTCTACAGCTACACTTTTTTATATCTCTAAAGCGAAACGAACATAAGGATTCATTTTTGCCGAGCATCAGTATGGTTGATGCTAATATCCTGGAGAGCAACTAGGAAAATCTTTCACTGTATGTTGTGGAGTAGTTCACGCACTGAAGGTTATAATCGTGCTATGTCGGTTGCTAATCGACTTAACGTACTCAAAATGTTAGGAACTTGGTAATCGTCCACTGAAAGCTGACTCCTTAGTATTCGGCTAACTACCGACTAATATTAACTGCCTAGTAGTTCTACTGAACTCCAATAGAAGTTTAAAGATCTTCTATGAACTTCCCGTTAACTTTTATTAATATAGGAGGGAGAGTCCATTATCTGAGGAATAGGTGTGTTTCCCCATAACACTGTATCTACTAGAAACCAAATGCATTACCGGATTAATAATAAATACAGAACAATGGTTAATAGTAATCATAGTTCTATGGCAACATGTATTATTAGGGGAGTATTTGCAATCTGGCACAAGGTGATGAGTGAGGAGCTCGTAGTAGAGATTAAATTAATGACAAGAGTAATTGTCTGTTCCTTATCTTTGTCAATCATTGTCATACATTATTTATTGTACTTAAATAAATCTGGCACAAGGTGACTCGTGAAGGGTTCAAAAGAGAGATGAAGTTAATTACAGGAGTAAGTTTTTGATTATTATGTTTATTGACAATTGTTTTATTGCATCATTCATTATTGAGCTAAGCTCTGTCTGATGTTCTTGCTATACATCTTAATAATCTCTCGAAATAAAGGTTTGCAATTTTATCAGTCCTGATCTGGCATCTCAACTTCAGTCACTTTCCCACCGCCATACTATGAATTCCTTTTTTTCTATACATAATTTCATTAATATAATTAATATACAATTGTTCCCTTTCATTAATATAATTAATATACAATTGTTCCCTTTCATTAATATAATTAATATACAATTGTTCCCTTTCATTAATATAATTAATATATAGTTGTTCCCTTTCATTAATATAATTAATATACAATTGTTCCCTTTCATTAATATAATAAATATATAATTGTGCCCTTTTATTAATATAATTAATATACAATTGTTCCCTTTCATTAATATAATTAATATACAATTGTTCCCTTTTATTAATATAATTAATATATAATTGTTCCCTTTTATTAATATAATTAATATACAATTGTTCCCTTTCATTAATATAATTAATATATAATTGTTCCCTTTTATTAATATAATTAATATATAATTGTTCCCTTTTATTAATATAATTAATATACAATTGTTCCCTTTCATTAATATAATTAATATATAATTGTTCCCTTTCATTAATATAATTAATATATAATTGTTCCCTTTTATGAATATAATTAATATACAATTGTTCCCTTTCATTAATATAATTAATATATAATTGTTCCCTTTCAATAATATAATTAATATATAATTGTTCCCTTTTATTAATATAATTAATATACAATTGTTCCCTTTCATTAATATAATTAATATATAATTGTTCCCTTTCATTAATATAATTAATATACAATTGTTCCCTTTCATTAATATAATTAATATACAATTGTTCCCTTTCATTAATGTAATTAATATATAATTGTTCCCTTTCATTAATATAATTAATATACAATTGTTCCCTTTCATTAATATAATTAATATACAATTGTTCCCTTTCATTAATATAATTAATATATAATTGTTCCCTTTCTTCTATACATAATTTCATTAATATAATTAATATACAATTGTTCCCTTTCATTAATGTAATTAATATATAATTGTTCCCTTTCATTAATATAATTAATATATAATTGTTCCCTTTCATTAATATAATTAATATATAATTGTTCCCTTTCATTAATATAATTAATATATAATTGTTCCCTTTCTTCTATACATAATTTCATTAATATAATTGTTAATTAATGCAATTGTTCTAATCAGCCTTTATCTCTGATAACACGATTACATGAACTTAAGCGTACTACTAGAGTGGATGTAAAGATTTATTGTTTTACAGTTAAAATAACTAGATGTAACCGTAAGTTCTACTATAACAGTATTTTTTCTCTTAAAAAAAAACATGAGAAACTCTCTTTCAGTTTATTGTTTATTGCTAATTCCATTCTTCAAAAATATACAAGTAACGTCGTTTTGCTTGGGATAGAATAATGAAAATATATTTTCTGCTATATGTAACGATATTTTTTATGTTTTATAATCTATAGTGATGCAATTGATATCGGATCGGTATAAGAAATTGGAGAGTCGAGTTCAAATTCCATTTGAACTCGTTGCATTCACTTACGCACAAATACCCTTGGATAGGTAGAACTCCACCTCTTCCCTATCCTGCTATGGGTTAAATAGCAGGACAGATTGGGTTCTACAGCTTTGGTTGGCAACTAGACTCCAGCAGAAAGAAATTGTAACCTACTGTAGGAAAATATTTTACCTAATCGATCATGGATCGATAGAGACATGATCGCCCAAGCGTGTATCACGTATAGCACTTAACTGAGTGAATGTACTGATTGCTTGCTATAAACATGTTTAAATAAAAACTGTTACTTAATGCTGAAATAGGAGCGACTTTAATATTCCTGTAATACTTTTATGTTATCAAATGATATATTTGAATTTCTGAGCGCTGCGTAGATGTGGCAGAAGGCCGATAGTATGGGGCATATAGTGAGGATAGAACTCACTACTCAGTTGTGTTCCATTATAACTAAGCTTGCTAACTATTACACCACGCCGAGGTGCCCTTGTCAAATGCTATGGTATCATGATGCAAAGAAATTAGTAACTGACTGTCAACCTCTTGGTCACTAATGACCACGCAGGTGTGCGCAGCTGACACACCGAATATATTTTATGAAATGCCATGTTTGCTTCGTGACTATTGCCTGAAAATGAAACTACTGAAAGGATTACAGGTTTATCAAATAATTGTTTTGTTATCTGCCACCAAGTTGTATAGTCATTGATTATTTGAATAAAAGACGTTCAAATTCTTTTATAAAGATAAAATTTAAAAATGACGTTTTGTCCGACAGATATAAAATCTAGCACAGACAACTCTTAGCTGGAACTTATCTAAAAAAACAAAACATAAATATATGTAAACTGAACTGAATATAGTCAATCAAAAAGCCAAACAAAATTGTGAATAAAATGAAGATTGTATAGGGGCGAGAACTCTTTTAGTGGGGGTCGAGTTTCTGTCCATTTTGAAAATAATTATTCAATATTTTTTTCATGTCGAGCTCGATCAAGTAGAACCTAATCTTTCCTCTTTCATATATATATAAGAACTAGCAGTATAGCCCGGCGTTGCTCGGGTGTATTGAAAGCTTTAAAACTAATCTATGGCTCTGGAGCTCAGACTCATTGGGCTTTGGCACGAAAGACTAAAAAGCAATAGTTGTTTCCAGTTAAAGCGAAACCGTAGACTGAAAGAAAAATGAATGGATGTAAGTCAAATTTTGATTTCCTGGTATCGATATCAAATAAGTTTTTTTCGTCGTAAACTGAATTTTGAAGGCTAAATAAGTCCTCTGAGTAAATGGTATCATGGCTGAGACTAAGAACTACAATTATACCTACTTAGAGCCAAACCCAAAGCAAAAACTAAAATAAAAGGGCTGAAAAAATACAGACATACAGGCAGATAAACAGACACACACACAAACATCTTGCCTTTTATATATATATTATCGATTTTCTGTACTATTTTAAGAACTGCAACCTTGAAACTTCTGAATATCGTTTCTTATGTCTTTGTCTATGAGTGTATCACATTTGATTAAAATCGGACCATTCCTTCTATAACTCGATTTTTTCATTACCACCGAGCAACGCCGGGCTATATTGCTAGTATATATATATATATATATATATAATAAATTGAACAAATCAATATATATATATAGATAGATAGATAGATAGATAGATAGATAGATAGTGAAAATAAATTGAACAAATTAATGCATCTATACAAACTGAATCGTTAACAATTCAGTTTATTTATATAAATACAGTCTCTAAATTTGCTGACCTGTATTTGAAAATGCTAAACCCGAAAAAAATGTTCAATCCAAGATCATCTTATCGTCTGATTTTGTTTATAAACGCAACATTGTCACCATGACATCGGTGTTTAAAAATTAACATTGTATATCTTGACTTCCCTTTCTCAACAACAAAACGTTTTCATTCTTACCATTCCCCACCGCTACTCCTTTCGGTTGGATAAATCCAACCCATTCATTTTTGTAAAAAAAAATGTCGGTCTGATGAGTTGAATATTTTGAGATATTCATGAAATAAATTGTCAATTTATCAGATTTATAAATTTGTCCAATTTATTTTCATTACAATATTCTGTTAATTTCTAACATAGAGATTACGATGCTCCAAGGATACTGCTTATATATATATATATCAGTCTGTCAGTTAAGTGCCATGCGCGATACACGCTTGAGCGTTCATATCTCGAAAGAAGATTATCCCGCAGTAGGTAGCCATTGCTTTCTCCGGTAGACTGGTTGCCGAGCAAGGCGATAGAACCCAATCTGTCCTATTATTTAACCCATAACTGGAAGGAATAGACGGATTAATACCTTTCCCAAGTGTATTTGCGCGTAAGTGAATACCAGGAATTCAACTGGAATTCGAACTCGGTTCCCCCGATTTCTCGTTCCGAGCCGATATCCACTGCGCCACAACGGACATCCGCATATATATATTAAAAAAGTAAATGTCGTAAATATTTTTGATTATGAAGTGAATGATTGTATTTTATTTTTTATATTTACTGTTAATTTGATGTTGCTTTTATGAAGGGAAACTCGGTTGTTTAGTAATTTGGTCCCTATATAAGATCTGCTGCATTTTGTACTCTTGAACGCATAAAACATTTTCGGAGATGCGATTTAAATTCTTATTTATGGTGAATGCCATTGTGGGGTTTTCAAAAGTGCAGAATTTCCCTTCTATAATTTTATAATAATGTCGACTGTGTTTCTAACAGGAACGTTAGTAAGCAGATTTTCAACATCAGTTGATGCTGTGGTTTCATCATAAGTTTTTCCCGTTTTTTTTTTTGTATTTGTATATGCTCAAGAAATGATTTAATACTGTATTTGTTAGGTATCTATGCTGTAATTAATTGTTTAAGCGTTTTAGTTGTTATTTAGGAGTGGGTATTTGTTATAAAATAGGGCGAAGTAGAAAGTTAGGCTTGTGTGTTTTGATACAACCATTCTGATTTATAGTGTCCGCTTATTTTGATGTTTGAGCATACAACAGCGGAAACATCGTGAATATGGCAATAAAGATGATGGCAACCACCCGAAAGGTGTAAATAATTAAAATATCTATCAGAAACATAGACATATATTGAACGTGAATATGGCAATAGGGATGAGGACAACAGCCCGAAAGATGTAAATAGCGTAAATATTTAAAATGATTAATCTCAGAAATGTAGTCGGTTTTCAAATTTTAATTTTATCTTTAAGAAAGCCACAAGTATGGGGCACTCATTGCGCATTGAACTTATTTCTAAGTAGGAACTATCAACCAGACTAGCTCGCTAACAATTATTCTAAGCTTATTTTAGCTAAAGGCTATAAGTATGAAGCACCCTAATGGTAATAAAATGGTCGGTTTTCTGTACCGCTCTGGCAAGTATCTAATTCCTCCTGCTATACTTTATCTTTTCAAGAGCCAGATCAATCCGATCATGGAGTACTGCTGCCATATATGGTGGGGGGCAAGTGCTACCTGGTTTTCTTTTTCCATTCCCAATAGAGTTCAAAAAGGTATCCACGTCTTTGTGGGTGACAAATTACTTTCCACCCTATCCCCGTTTCCTACAGACGAAACATTGCAAGCATGTCATTGCTCAATTGCTATTTCCACGGAGAGTGTTCAGATGAACTTCACTCCTTAGTTCTGCCACTCCGGACATACAAGGCTAATATTCGCCTGCCGCGCGTATTGTAGCGAAGCATCTTCATTCCCTGTGTATTATTTTGGTAAGATGTAAGTTCCACTCGAGCACAAACTACTGGCTTGTGGAACCAACTCACAAGAATTTGCTTTCCTGATCACTACAAAATTAAACTGTTCAACCGTTATCTTTCCATATATCCGCATAATCTGTACCTTGTACTCTGACACCGTTTACCTCAAGTGACCCTCGGGGCTTGTACAGGGTAAATATAATTGTAAAAAAAAAATCAGTAGTAATGAATAACCAGAGAAGTTTGTTGGCTATCGAGTCTAATTAAAAAATACTGGCCAGTTTTCCAGGTAAGTACCATTAGTTCTGTAGTTTTATTGACATTTCGACACAGCGTATCGGCAGAATTAAATAAATAAACAGATAAATAAAGTCACTTATCTGCGCTTATCTGGAAACATAATTAGATAAGAATGTATGCAATTAATGCCACCTCTTTTTGCAGGCCTTTGTGGTGCAGTGGATATCGACTCTGAACGACAAGTTTGGGAGCCGAGTTCGAATTCCAGTTGAATTCCTTGCATTCACTTACGCACAAATACCCTTGGGAAAAGTATTAATTCGTATCTTCCTTCCAGTTATGGGTTAAATAATAGGACAGATTGGGTTCTATAGCCTTGGCTGGCAACCAATCTACCGCAGAAAGAAATGGCAACCTACTGCGGGATAATCTTCTGCCCAGTCAGTCATGTCTCTTTCGGGACATGATCGCCCAAAGCATGTATCACGTATGGCACTTAGCTGACTGATACTAAGATACTCAGATCTTTATATCAGATAAATCACGTCTATTTTGCCTAAATAAATTCGTCGTTCGTAAAAGCGATGTGCATCTTTTGCTACCATTGGTTTGCATATTAGTTCTCATGTCGGCTTTGTCAGATTGATATAAAAGTGTGCGTGTGTACATGACCATGCATATATGTTTGTGCATACATTGTAGTCATCACCCGCTCAATCCGAGCATCGGGATCGTCATTCCCTCTATTTATTTCCTTTCCCCATTCTTGTGGCGGTGACGGTGGCGGTGGCGGAGATAGCTATGAAGCCATGAAGGCACTGAGAAATGTGGTGTTGAATTCTTTTGACTGCATGTCGCAGGTCCTCTTCATGTTGTAGGTAGGACTCAAAAGTTTCGGTACCCCCTCGGATGGTCCTACGCCAGGAAAGTCGAATTTTGACATCGGTTTCCCAGTTCTGAGCGTCAATGTTGATCTATGTCACGGATGTTTTTAACTGACCCTTGAAGCCCTAGGTTTGGGTCTCCGCATAACTCTTTGTCGCTGGGTGTTCTCCAAACAGGATAATACGTGGGAGTCGAGTGTTTTTTAATAGTTTTCTCTGTTATATTATCATTATATATTTACATGTGCATACATACATACACACGCATATACACATTATAGAGACATTTTTATGTATACTTGTACCCATATACATAAAACTATTTTTCGGGCACCTCGACGTGGTGTAATGGTTAGCAAGTTTGTCTCGCTAAAATTGAGTAGGGAGTTCAATCCTCGCAGGGTATCCTATACTTTGTGAACTTGTACAACATATAATCTGCGATTTGAAAATCGTTAAACATTTCTTATTTACATCCATGTACACAAATATAAACGTACATATATGTACCCGTGTACAAAAATAAATATGAAAGGACACGTGTATATGTATGTACAAATATACAGAAAACTCTAATATAATATATGCCTAGGTGTTTGGTTATGTATGTATACTTATATATATTTACGAAGATTAACAAAATGGTCTTTAAACAACCGACAATTTAAAATGATTTGTTTGAACATTAAGTTTAATCGATACTAATATTTAAGTAGATATTCTGTTTATAATCATACAGTATTATATATTTATTTCTACCTGCCTGATTATTTACGAAAAATTTTTGTTACGAAAATTATAATTTGATTATAAAAACAGAATATCTAGGTGATAAGGTAATGTAATTGAATTTGATTCATGCTTCCCATTTCTTATCAAAGTTACCAACTTCTGTCTATATATTATTCTAACCGGAAGAAGACAAACAGAGCAGACATCGTGGCGAAAAGCGTCGTCCATATATTTTGTCTCACCATCATTTTTTTCGGATACTATTATATATCAGTGAGCCTATACCGTCAAAAATGACGGCTAATATTTATATCGATTTAGTCTAAAATGACGGTAACATATCTACTGATGTATCTTTTATTGAGTATAAAATCTAAACCCCTGAGTATAGGAGGAGGGAAATAATATATATATATATATATATATATATATATATATATATATATATATATATATTTTAATCATTTCACCCCGAGCAAGGCGGAAACGCCACTGATGTGCAGGGGGTTACATAAATGTAAAAAGATTAATTAGAAAAGAGTGAGGAGTACAACCTAGTTAGAAAGGAACAATAGAAAGCTGAGATAGCAGGTGCGATGACAGATACATAGGTGGAGAGAAACGGAAGGTTATACAGGGGTGGGGAGAGAGCTAGAGTCCAGTGGTTAGTAAATGAGTATACAGGATGTTCATAAAGCTCATGTGCACTTTAAAAAATTATAACTTTATTTGTATTTGCTATAGAAATAACTTGTAAAAATGATTAGAAAGAAGTAAATCTATATATTTTAAGGTTTTATTGAAATTTTATTCAAGTTTCAACATGTCCTCCATCATTAGCAATACAAAGGGTAATACAATTTTGTAGTTCACGGAAAACATTTGCCAACGGATTTACCGTAATGCCTGAAATGACATGAGTTATTTTAGCTTTCAAATCTTCTAATGAACTAGATTTGGTCGCAGACAGAATTTCTTTCACATGTCCCCATGAAAAAAAAATCTAATGGAATCAAATCTGGCGAACGTGGGGGCCAATAAAACGGTACAGCCCTTCCGATCCATCTGTTTACTTATCTGAAAATTGTTGCAAATTTTGTGCTTTAATAACTCTACTTAAAATAAGTTACATTAATATTTATAACATTTTTTTACAGATTATTTTTATCACAAATACAAAAAAGTTATAAATTCTTAAAGTGCACACGGACTTTATGAACATTCTATATATATATATATATATATATATATATATATATATATATATACACACACAAAATAAATACAGAATGGTCTTTATTATAATAGAGAGGATATATATATATATTCTTCAACACTCGGTGGCATAATAATTTCAAAGGAATAAAATAATAAACCACTGCTAAAGAGCAAACACGTGGAAAGAGCTTTCATAACTGGTTGTAAAGTTTAAAAACTGAAAGTAAAAAGAATGAACTCAGACGACGCTGCATCGCTGTTGTTCTCTCATAATGAATGAATGAGGAGCGAAATATATATATATATATATATATATATATATTCCATTTTAAACGAGTTATTAAGCGACCTAGGTTTCTACCATGAGTGGTGTCTTCAGGCGATCTGCAATAAATGATTTTACCGTTTACCTTTTTTTTTGTTTTTTAAGAACGCTAATGTAACGGTGGTTTTTTTTAACGCTCACGTGGCAAGGAATTTTTGAACGCGCAATTTTTAAAATTACAATAAATTATAACGTTTTTTACCCATGTTGTATTAACCTAATAGATATTTTTTGGTATGGTTACACTTAGACATAATTTCTGTTCTTCCATTCAATAGTTCATTTTTTTTTCAATAGTTTATTTCATTTAAAAATTGCGCTTTCAAAAATTCCCTGCTACGTGAGTGTTAAAAAAAAAACACCTTTACGATATCGTCCTTAAAAATAAAAACAATTATTGCAAATTGCTTGAACACACCACTTATGGTAAAAACCTAGGTCGCGTAATAACTCGTTTACAAATAGAAAATATTCAAAAGTTCTACAATATAATTTTATTGAACACTTTTAATACAAATATGCACGGGTTTAATCTTATTATGACCAAAAACTAAGTAATGAAATAATCAATCAATCAATCAATATATATATATATATATATATATATATATATATATATATATATATATATATAAATCTCTGATTAATTTTACGAATAGTTTTTGGGTTCTGGGGGATTTATTTTTATTTTCATTTTGCGTATAAGCTCTTGCAGATTCAGATCAACTTTATGAAACAAACAGTACAAAAGTCAGAATGTTTTTACTACATTCTATAATAATTTCTCATTGTCAGAAACGTTCATTAAAGTGAGAAAAGTTTTGATTAATTTAATTTAGTTATTTCTTAATTATTTTCTTACTAACTTTGACAGCACCAGTTCATTATAATTATTATTAAGGCCTGAACCCATACCTCATTCATTGATAAATTTGTGTGTTGTGTCACTTTAATAGATATTGAACCTAAATTTTACACTAAAGTAAATGAACCATCTGTAACAGGATTTTGACCTGGAGTTTCTCACACATGATTTCATATCTGCATCCGGTTTACAGGAGTGGGGAATTTTGTAATGTCTTTAATTAACCCTATACAAGGCCCAAGAGCCACAAAAGTCAGGGATTACTAAATAAGATTGTTGTAAGAGTTTAATGAAAGAGGAAGAAGAAGTGCATATTATGAGGCTATCTATGAGCTACTTAACTCAAGACTAAGTGGTTAAGATTGTAGCTGTTAGGGAAGTACCAGTTCTAGGGAAGTACCAGTTCTAGGGAAGAGGCTGACACTGACATTTACCATTTACCAAAGAAATACGAATGGAATGAGAACGATTTGACGCAGTGAATATGTTATAGCGAATCAACGCTGGTAGAACTACGAAATGAAACTCGTTTGAAAATTTGTCATAGAGTTGTGAAAGGATAGCAATGTTTTTTTTCTATGAGAAAGGGATTGCAATGTGGAAAATAATTTATCACCCACAAGGCCACCTAATCGCATTTCTTTTATTTAGTTTTTTAATAGATTTCTTAATTTTCTCATTATTAGGTTTGTTATTTTTATGTCTAGAAACGGAACTTGTAATTATTGAATTGATATTGGTATTTGGGGGGATATCTACACGGAACGAGAAATCGGAGAGCCGTGTTCGAATTTCAGTTAAATTTGTTGCATTCACTTACGTGCAAATAACCTTGGGAAAGGTATTAATTCGTCGATTCTCATTCCAACTATGAGTTAAATATCAAGATAGATTGGGTTGTATAGCCTTGATATGCAACCAGTCTGCTGCAGAAAGTAATGGCAACCTATTGCGAGAAAATCTTCTGCTCAATCAGTCATGTCTCTTTCGATGCATAATCACCCAAGCGTGCATTGCATATGTTATTTAACTCACTGGTATAAGTTCGATTTTCAATATTTTGTGATCATAGGTGTTTTTAAAGACCAAGATATTACTCCAGTATAGGTTTAGATCGTATGGTATTACTAAGATTTTTCGTTTTTCTCCACATTTTAACATTTATTTTTTGTATTTTTTTTTTTTTTGTTAATGGCTTGGTATATAACTCTTCAGTTTTTCCTCTTACGTTTATTTCTTTTTGGTATCAAATTTTTTCACTCAGGAATGTGGTTCTGTAGTTGTATCTTTTTCTTTGTCTCGCGTACTTCAGTTGTATGTATGTATGTATGTATGCCGCATTCACCCTAGTCGGGTTGAGCGGGCTTCCTCCCTGACGGAGCAAGTCTCATTGGGATTTGTTTAAGGGCAGGGTCCCAAGTCCTACCCCGTTATTTAACCCATAACTGGAGGGAACGGACGGATTAATACCTTTCCCAAGGGTACTAGTGCGCAAGTGAGTGCAGTGTGCTCGACTGAAATTGGAACTCGGCTCACCGATTTCCCCCTCCAAGCCGACATCCACCGCACCACAACGCACATCCGTGAACGCTAACAGCACCTGGTATTCCCAAGTGGTCACCCACGTAAGTACTGACCAGGCTCAACGTTGCTTATGTGAGCGTACTTCAGTTAATGACGAGATGATAACATTATTTGTATCATCTATGTTTTGATCAAAATTTACTGACATCAATTTAGACTGTAGCCTATTACATAATTATACATTTACCATTTCATTTTTAAGGACTTGAATAATATATCCCGGTGTTGTTCTTGATTTATGTGGGCAGAAACAAACTATTTTTGTTGGCTGATGTTGTCAATTAAGTTACAAGTAGTCTGTAATCTAATTCAAAGTAGGAGCTGAATACTTTCACCTGTCTGAAACTGCTTAGTTTAAAGTCCGAGATGTTGAAGTCTATTATCTTTTTTGTTAAATTATCTGGACTATGCCATATGAAGCGGTGGTTCTTTGAATGATCAATTCATGTGTTAATGATATAGTATCTTTTTGAATATCAAAAGCTGAGCAAGAGTTCGCCATTGATTTTTGAGGCTCTATTTCAAAGGAGTCATTACTCCTTACCTTCAAAGGAACAGTGGTTCTTAAAAATCCCAGTTAATGCACAGTTTTTGGAGGTGGGGTTCCTCTTATACAAATTTTAGTCAATCCTGCGTAGAGTTTATTTTTCCGATACACTTTTCTTTTAGTTTGGGTATAGTCTGATATAACTTGGACCATATGGCTTTTTTCATTGTGGTAAATACAAAATGAATTTTATCCCTGTGCTAAATGGAGTCAAACCAATTCGACGTTTTTATTACATACAGGCAGCATCAAAGTTTGCTTTCTGGCACTGAATGCTTGATAATTGTCTAACAAATGAAGAAAAGATTTGAAGCAACAGAAATGTGATTCTACAGAAGGAAGTTGAAAATAATATGAAACTAACATGTGAGCAGTAATGATATTTTGGAGAAAATTTAAACAGAATATACACTTATGTATAACATCAGAAAGAAAGATTTGAAATGTCTAGAACAATACGAGGAAAGACAACTTGGGAAATTTGGAACTCACAGGATATAATAAAGGCAAAAGAAAATAGAGCATTATCTACCTAGCAACATATGTAAGTGGTTGGCCGAACAGAGTTTAGGAGACACAGCAAACAGACAGAATTTTCCAAGAGCAGCAAAGAATAGGAAATTGTGAAGAACCAAGACACATAAAAGAAAAATATATGCATAATATTATTATTTATTTAAAGCAGAAAAATACTTGGAGGAACGGTTGTTAGTTTAGTATACTATCTAGTAAAGATCGAGAACTATGAATTACTTCGACTTTTTTGCCTTTTCATTCTAAGGAAGGCGATAATACCTCTAAGACGCAGGAGATGTTACTAGGTGTAGAAGAGAATTCATGAATACAAAAAATAGCGATTGAGTTTTCATTTAAATTTTTGATATTGCTAGAAAATTGGAGTGTTCCACAATTGAGAAGGAAAAGAAAAAAAACTGTTTCCATAGAATTTACCGTTCGATTTTGCTATTTCTACAGTAAAACAATGAAACTTAGCTGCTAATCTTGTAGTACGTTGAACGTCACTTGGTCGATGTACCAAAAGCAGTACCAGAGAGAATTAGAACAACTACCGCAAAATAAAGCTTTAGAATAACTACCATAAAAGAGAGCATTAGAACAACTACCATGAAATTATTTATAGAACACGCCACGCCGATGGGAAAATAACTGAAGTCAAGATGCTAGGATAGTACCGATAACATTAAAGTCCTATCTTTGGATTTTATAGAGAATCTTTGACGAAAAAACAATGTTTGACATGATACAATGAACCAACATTCGTAATAGTAGATCTAGGCATTAAAATTTACAAGACATTTCTTGCTCTAGTTAACAACTGCATACCAAATCTTAAATTCCGCAATTTGTGACCTTTAAAATAATTTAGGTTAATCTAAGTTCAATTCGCAATGTTTTCGCTATTTTTACAAAAGCACTTCAATTCATTATTTGTTAGCTCAGTCTGGTGGCAATGTTTTCATATTTTAAGCATTCTATATTTCATATATATCTAGTATTTTTACATTTATAATTTTTATTATAACCTATTGGCTAATATGTTTTCGGCCTTCCGAGTATTTTCTGAACATCTAAAATGAAAGAGTTTCTATTATTCTCGATATCTTTCAGACTAGATTTTTGAACAGTTTTTCGAAGGAAAAGTAACAACTACTGCCAAACATACTTTGTACTTTTAAAGTGTTTATAGAACGGAAAGTCATTAAATCGCTGATAATATAAAAACAGTATTCCACATTCATTTATCTTACCGTTCAGAAAACATTTCCAGGTTCTAAAAAAAATAGCGTCGAACGACAAGAATCTTAAATATTATGCTACTTTTTAAAAATAATTCTGTTAATGACATCAATAAAGGCCTTGTTTAAGTCTTAAGCTTTTTTCATCTTTCCTTTCAAAAAGTATTGGTTATTCGTGACAACTGCTTTTCTTGTTAGGAACGAACGTGGTGTGTTGAGAGATGAAATAGTAAATGTACATTTCCGACAGAGGGTGCTTTTGTCATTTGACAGCCTCGTATTCAAAGAAACGTAGACATTTGTTCGCCTCATAACACGCCATGATTTTTATCATTTCTTGGTGAGAGAAAAGCGGCAAGAAAAGAAGTTACAATGGTGGCTATTAGCAACAACGTTCTTTTAACATTTACTATATACAAATATGAATGTGTGTGGATGTGTAGGTGTGGGACTTGAATGAAAATCTGTGTTTGCGTGTTTACATTTTAATAACCCAAAAGGTCACTGAGGAAGTTTAAGCCCGTGACTAGATGTTTCGAAATAATATAAACGAAGTATAACTGTTTATTGTATTGTTCTGTTTTAGATTTTAGGAATACGCTTATGTAGCTATCTTCACTAAACCGCTGAAAAACAGAGAATTATCGAGAGAATTAACGGAAAATAGCCGTATTCGAGAGAATTAACGGAAAATAGCCGTATTCGAATTCTAGTGGAATTCGCTGCATTCATTTACGCACAAATACTCTTAGCAAAGATATCTCTTATCCCTCAGGCTATGGGTTGAATAGCAGCACAGATTCAGTTCTATAGCCTTGGTTGTCAATCAGCCTACTGCAGAGAGAAATGACAACCTACTGCAGGAAAATTTTCTGTTTCTTCTGTCAGTCATGGATCGAAAGAGACATGATCACACAAGCCTGTATCATATATAGCACTGACTGACTGACAGCTATTGAATATTATAAAAACAAGGAGGATCGATAGCAATGTTTTAATCTTTACCAAATGGTTGTGTCTAATCTAAGCATTCAATAAAGTGCAGCACAAAGGTCTATTTGAAGTGCCAGGAAAATCTAAACTTATTTATAAATGGAACTTTGTCTGTGTGTGTGTGTGTGTGTGTGTGTGTGTGTGTGTGTGTGTGTGTTTGTTACCTATAGACACCGAAACGGCTGAACCGATTTTCTTGAAAATTGACACAGTTGTACTATAAGCGTCTGCGAGTGTTCTTAGCTAGGATTTGTGTTGAGGTACCCCCGATAAATATCGAAAATCGATAATAAAAAAAATCGGGTTATAGAAGAAGTGGCCCGATTTTAATCAAATTTGATACACTCATCGACAAAGACATAAGAAACGATATTCAGAAGTTTCAAGGTTGCAGTTCTTACAATAGTGCAGAAAATCGATAATATATATATATATATATATATATATATATATATATATATATAAAAGGCAAAATGTTTGTGTGTGTGTCTGTTTATCTGCCTGTATGTCTGTATTTTTTCAGCCCTTTTATTTTAGTTTTTGCTTCGGGTTTGGCTCTAATTGTAGTTCTTAGTCTCAGCCATGATACCATTTATTCAGAGGATTTATTTAGTTTTCAAATTCAGTTTACGACGAAGCAAATTATCTGATATTGATACCAGGAAATGAAAATTTGACTGACATCCATTCATTTTTCTTTCAGTCTACGGTTTCGCTTTAACTGGAAACAGCTATTTCTTTTTAGTCTTTCGTGCCAGCGTACAAAGTGTCTAAGCTCCAGGACCATGGATTAATTTTAAAGCTTTCATTACACCCGAGCAACACCGGGCTATACTGCTAGTTTTATATATTTGGAAAACTTTTTAGAATAAGCTGAAACATTTTCTTTTGAGAAACATCCTTCATTATGGGTAAAATGTAGATTGAGCAGTTATAAAAATTTTAAAAGGGGCATGAGACAAAGATGCATCTTTTCAGTACGATCATCAAAGAACTAGAAGTCCTACCAGGATTTATTATAATAAAATAAAATAAGCAGGTATTGACATCAGACATAAACATTAAAGTACTGGAATTTCTATACAAAGTATTCAAGAAGAGTGGGAAGAAATCAATAAAAAAACAATTGTAAGAAAACAAAAATGTATGAACGTTAGCAAAAGGGGCTGTTCAAGATGCGAGCTACAAACTGGAGGCGTCAAATTCCCTCAAGTGCAGAAATCTAAGAATCTGGGAATAGTAAAAAAAAAAAAAGACAATGCCACGTTTGGCATAAAAAGTCAAGTAAAATATTACAGTCAGTTGAAACAAGTATTTGCACAGTAAAAATGCATTTAGAATCATATATTGAAAGAAAAACATTGTCAAAAGCTCACAATATATTCGTAAAACAATTATAAATGTAAATAAACAGCAAAAATCAATTATTTGATACATATACATTTTATATACAAATTATTAAAACAGGTAGTGAAAAAGTATTTGTCAAAAGCTCACAATATATTCGTAAAACAATTATAAATGCAAATAAACAGCAAAAATAAATTATTTGTCACATATACATTTTATATACAAATTATTACAGGTAGTAAAAAAGCATTTGGACAGTTTTCACTACCTGTTTTAATAATTTGTATATAAAATATATATGTGTCAAATAATTTATTTTTGCTATTTATTTATTTATTTTTTTTTTAATCATTTCACCCCGAGCAAGGCAGAAACGCCACTGATGTGCAGGGGGTTACATAAATGTAGAAAGATTAGTTAGAAAAGAGTGAGGAGTACAAGCTAGTTAGAAAGGAACAATAGAAAGCTGAGAAAGCAGGTGCAATGACAGATACATGGGCGGAGAGAACGTGAAGATTATACAGGGGAGGGGAGAGAGCTAGAGTCCAGTGGTTAGTAGGTGAGTATTAACTTTGCTTTTAAATTTCTGGAGGTCGTAGCCGTCAGGAAAGCAAGAATACGGGAGTGAGTTCCACAGGCGGGAAGTGCGAGAGAGGAAGCTGCAGGAGTAGAATTGTCGTCTGCGTTTGGCTAACCTGACTGTGAATGGGTGGGACCCAGTTGCCAGTCTGGTTGTACGGGTAAACACCTGTTGAGGAGGCATCAGTGACTTAAGCTCATCCGAGCAGAAGCCATGAAAGTATTTATAGAAGAGACAGAGGGAGGCCACATTTCGACGATGGGAAAGTGGCTGCAGACGAGTCGCCAGATCAGTACCTATCACATTACAGACTCTCCTTTGGAGCTTGTCAAGAACACTGAGGAGAACGGCAGGGGCACCTGACCATAAATGGCAGCAGTACTCCATGCACGGACGGATGGTTGCATTTATAATTGTTTTACGAATATATTGTGAGCTTTAGACAATGCTTTTCTTTCAATATATGATTCTAAATCCATTTTTGACTGTCTAAATACTTGTTTCACCTCACTGTATTAAGAAATGGGAAGATTTCATTGAATAACAAAGAAAAGAGTATTGAACTGTTATGTAATATCGATATTCTTATATTGCAGTGAATACTAGAAAATTTTGTCACAGATGACAAGAAGACTTGAGGTAATAAAAATGTGGTTCTAAAGAAGGTTGCTGAAAAGGAACATGTGAGCAACGAGGAAGGTTTAAAGAAAATTGTAACTAAAAAAAAACTTGTAATTAGAATCAGAGGGAGAAAAAGAAAGAAAAAAAATTAGTAAATTGTCATTTTAGGTGCCGACGGCTTTTCCCCCTTCAAATTTATCCAAAATAGCATTATTTCTGTGCAAATCTATCTGCTGAACTCAAATCAACAATTAGCTATTGAAGAAATTTACCTTTTTTGCTTTGAAAGTTCATAAAAAAACGAACTATATCTCGCACTTTTTCTCTCCCGTAACTCTTACGAAGTCATGTAATTAACTGCAGAATGAAATTCTACGTAGGCAGAAATTTTTGTCGAATTTTGGCCGATTTTCTTTCTTTGCTGAAACTTCCAGCGATGTAATTCCTGTTATGAGAGTAACAAGCGTAGAAATACAATAGCGCATACTTTAATTTTCGGAAGTACATCGCCGGAAGTATTAGTAAATGAAGAAAAATCGACCAAAATCTGCCAAAATTCGTTCACGTCATTCTGCAGTTAATTACATGAATAGATATGGACATTTAGATAAAAAAAGGTAAGTTGCTTCAATAACTAACAGTTGATTTGAGTCCAGCATATACATTTGTACAGAAATAATGCTATTTTGGATAAATTTGAAGGGGAAAAGCGTCAGGACTTACAACGAAAATTTGCCAAAATTTTTTACTTTTATAAACCAAGATTATGTTTAAGTTTTAATTAAATAATGACATACTATTTACACGGTCCTGACTGTTGTCCTCATCTTTGTTGCTATATTCATGACGTTTCAGCTGTTGAACGCTCTGGACTTCTTCAAAATCTATCTATATTTCTGAGAATAGGTATTGCAGCTATTTACATTGTTTGTGCTGTTGTCCTCACCTTTATTGTCATATCCACGACGTTTCAGTTATTGTACGCTCCGACCTTCTTCAGATGATTAGAATTTCGAAATGGACCCTTTATTTTGTTCTCAAGGAAACATGTCTCAGTAGATAAGAACGTTGTTTGAATCAAGTGTGTTGATCCAAAGAGTTGTGAGTTCAATACCTGGCTAGAGCGGAGGTGAATAAAAACCTGAGTTAAAGAGAAATAACCGATACAGAGATATCCGGAAGCGGCATGACACGTTGAACTGGAAAATCTACTCCTGAAGAAGACCAGGGTTTACGACGGCTGAAACGTCGTGAATATGGAAACGAAGATGAGGACAACAGTATAACAGTGTAAATAGTGTAAATAATTGCAATGATTCATCTCAGAAATAAAGACATAGATATTCTTTAAACGTAAGCACACTTATAGTTTGTCTGACTTACGAGTGAACTTTGACACAGCAGACATAAATTATTTTTTTATAAATGCGATGTATCCAAAATAAACAAATTTTATCAACAAAAACAAGTTATAAAATTCTCTTTAAAAATATGTAACACATACGAAGTCAAGTGTATCGTGGTCCGAGAGAAATCTCTCCTCACGGAAGCGTTGGAAGTTGGAAGTTGGAAGTCGGAATATTTGGAAGTTGAAATTCGGAACCGTTGGAAGTTGAACGTCGAAACCGTTGGAATATATTATGGTTTATCTACGTCACATGACATGACATCCTCTGCAAGACTATCATGCAAGGCACTATTGAAGGCAGATGCAAGCGGGGACAGACAGCATCAATGAGTAGACGGACAAGATAATGCCGGAACTTCTGAGAGCCACTGCCAACAGGTCATCCTGAAGGAGTTTTACTGTTTCTTCTGCCTATAGATTACACTGACGATTAAACTGGTCAAAGAACTGATAATGATGATGTTGATGATCATGATGTTAATGATGACGATGATAACACTAAAACATTAGTGTAACCAGGTCTTCAAAAATTACAGCAAAATATTAGAGAGGATTATTAGCTGTTTCCTCACAGGTTATCCCTCCCTGGGCGTGACAGGCGAATATATATATAATAAATACACAAATGCTTTATATTATAACAGACAGGATTCTTCACTATTGTATGACATAATTATTGCAAAAGATAATAATAAGGCACTGCTAAAGAGCAAATATGTGGGAAGAGCCTTAATAAATGGTAGTAAAGTTTAATAACTGGTAGTAAAGAGAATGAACTGAGCTGATGCTGACTCGCTATTGTCTCTCTCCATAAGCATGACAGGAAGGACATATATATATATATATATATATATATATATATATATATATATATATATTTATTATTACTAAGTATTACCTTAGAACATTTTCTAATGTAATAATTAATAATAAATATTCACCCCTCAACTTTTATATTCTAATATATATATATATATATATATATATATATGTGTGTGTGTGTGTGTGTGTGTGTGTGTGTGTGTGTGTGTGTGTGTGTGTGTAAAATTAAGTACACACGTTTTTATAATAATTATTATTATTATTTCTTTTTTATTATAGTTTTAAGATTTTTTAAAAAGACCCAGGTGTTCGAGGACAAATGCCCAACAAATACTGGGAGCCATGAGCATAACTCAATATTTTCGTGCACGGATAGGAATCTTGCTCCGCCACTATTAATCACCGGTAGATGACGTGGTTGTATATGTCACACGGCATGATATCATCTACAAGGTCATCATGCTGAAGGTTGACTGTTGAAGGTTGGTGCAAGCTTGGATGTCAACGCAAGAGCTGGTAAGACCATAAAATGCGAACGGACATGGCAATGTCGGATCTCCTTAGAGCCACCGCCAACACATCATCCTGGAGGATGCTGAATGTTTCTCCAGCCCTTAGATCCCATGTCGATTGAAGGGGTCAGGGTACGGATGCTGGTGTTGATGTGTGAAATCTGTGCTTGATATACATTTCTATAAATGTTATGCCTTGAGGAAGACATATGGAAAAGGATTACCCACTTCTCTTTAAAGATTAGGAATTTTTTTAAATTAACAAAGCAGGCAAGGAACTGATGATGATGATGATGATGATGATGATGATGATGATGATGATGATGATGATATTTGAATATTAATGTTCACGTTGTAAACGCTATACGTTCATAGTATCTACTAAGAGCCGTTCAGTCAGTTGTGCCATACGTGATACACGCTTGGGTAATCACGTATCTTTAGAACCATGAATTACTAGTCAGAAGATTTTCAGGCGGAAGGTTGCCATTTATTTCTGCGTTAGACTGGTTTGCCAACCAAGACTACAGAATCCTGCTATTCAACCCATAACTGAGGGGATAAGTTTAGAATTAATACTTTTCATCAAGGTTAATTGCGTGTAAGTGAAAGAAACAAATTACTTATTGGTTAACGAGGCTGTGCTTTTTATTCTTCTGATGTTAAGTGAGATATGCAGGTCCAAAATTTTGTCTCACATGAATTGATGAAAAATAAAAGAGCAGTCAGAAAATTTCACTCCAGAATGGTAGCAGACAATTAAAACGGTGTATGAAAAATCTTTTTATGAACCGTGTTCCCACAAGAAGTATACTATTATGGCTCTCCACAATTTTCTTTTAATAAATTTAGACTTTCTGTTATTTCTCCTAAGCTCTGTTCCCCCATTCAATTACTCAAACTCACTAAGTATATTATGCAGTGTTTTCCTTTTTCCATAATCTGTCCCGTGAGTATCAAATTTTCCAAGCCCTTTTTCTTCATGATATGTCACAGAAATCTCAAATGTCTCTTCCTGATGTTAAGTATTAGTTTCCTCTTTGTTTCAATTTTCTCCAAAACTTCGTCGTTGCTCACATATTTGGCCCACGTTATACTCAGCATCCTTCTGCAGAAACACATTTTTGTTGCTTCAAGTCTCTTCTTCATCTTTAACGAGATCGTCCAACACTCACTGTTATGTAGGAGAACAGATAGCACATAAATGTTTAGTACTCATTTCCTTGTTTCTGGTGAAAGTTTCCTATTTCTTAACACTCTGCTTAGCTTTTGGAATGCTTCCTTGGTTATCCAAATACGCCTTCGGACCTCAGTGTCGCACTTTCCATTCTCTGGTAAAACTCTTATCAGTTATTTAAATGTTTGTACTTGTTTTATTTTGGCACACCTGATTCGCAATTCGTACTTTGGTTTCATCCTTTTGCTAACAACCATGTATTCTACCGTCTTTCATTTGCAATTTTTAATAAGATACATGTCTAAGCAACACGTAGTGTTAGTGAATTGAAGAATTTGGGATTGTGAAAGAATAATAATATCACACACACTTGAATATTCATCTTGCGAAGAGAAGAACATCTGTTATGCGAACAACGATAAAAATGGTTCATGGCCAATCAACCAAATAAAACTTTACTGAGTTTTTTCAAGCGTGAATAACTTTTTTTTTAAATACTGGGGCGATTTATATATGTACGTCTCAGATTTGTAGGTGACATAACAGCTAACGGCGCAGAAAATTATATCGGTAGACTGTTTCATTTCTTTGTGCTAATGCCTTCGGGAATAATGAGAATCCATCTCTTTTATCCGAAATAATTATTTAGTTGCACAGATTGGCTTTATTAGCTAGGCTAGGAAACTATATCTCAGAGAAAAAAACTAATCTAAATACAAAGCCTCAACCACAATGATAGAAGCATCGTGGTAAGGTTTCTAACAATTAATCCCGATTTCTGGTATGTAAGGTGTAAAATATATCATATATATAATCGGTATCAACCCATGTAAGGGTGAAAAGCCGCTAATACGCAAGGGTTACAGGGTGTGGAAGAATTAGGAACAGAAACATTACTCATGAGCGGAAGAGAAAAAAGAAACCAGGACAGTAGATAGCGATTGAGATTGCATCTAAATTTTTGCAGATTAAAGTTGGCTGGAAAGCACGGAGCCAGAAGAAAGTTCCACTAGTGATAAGTACAACAAAAGAAACTGTTAGCATAAAAACTTTCGGCTACATCTATCCAACTCAAATATAAATTGATGAAATATTAACGCCAGTCTATCTACTGTCCTGGTTTACGCTTGAATTAAAAAAAAAGTGTAGGTATTTTTTTTAATCATATCACCCCGAGCAAGGCGGTAACGCCACTGATGTGCAGGGGGCTACGTGAGAGTAAAAAGATTGAAGAAGAGAAAGCCGGAAACCACATCCTAAACAGGGAACAAGGGACGAGCCTCTTCACCTGTTCAATAGACGTGGATGGAGTGTGAACCGGTCGATAGTTTAGTCTATCTACTAAAATAAAAAGAGTAAAAAGGTATCATAGCGAAGAAATGTATATATGTGGGAGTGTGTAAGTGTGTGGATGTGAATAAACACAAAAGTGCTGACCAGAACAAGAAAATTATCTTATCTCTATTATAAAAAATGAAAACGTCAAATTTCATTGACAAGAATAATTCAGTTTAAGATCTAAACTACAGACCAATATTATTTATGAATTCGCATGTCTCTAAAGGATCTGTGTTCCCGATCAAACTAAATTCATGAATAACTATACTGAACGTACCACTACATGCCTACCAAGAAGACTCCCTTTTACATATTTCTGTTGCTCAATTAGGATCCATTTAAACACATCCCCAGATTCCTGCCAGTTTTTATTCTCAACATACGTGTATAAAATACGACTATAAGAGTTTCATCTACATGTTAAAAACGGCTTAAAATAAGGGAAGCATTAATAATGGAAAAAAAAAAGCCAACACCCAACAACTTCAACAGTGATCATGTCTAAAACGTACTGACTGTGTTTTGAAAAAAAATTCCCCTAGCTATATTTGTATATTTATTTCTTGATTAGGTACATTTAGCAAAAATGTTGTCCAAATATATGAGAAATTTAATTGTTACAGGCCTCCGTCGGTCAGGGTTGACCATGGCTGGCATCCTAGTTGTCTGGTTGGCTGGAGCATCGGAGTTTGTGACTGTACAAGCCGATGCGGGAGTGACAGTCCCTGTTGCAGAGTCTGCATTTATATTCCTTTTCTGGTCTGTCAAAGCTGTCAATTTGCTTTCTACGAACCCGTCTCTCCATGGCGGCTTGTGTCAGCTGCTACTCCCCTGATTCGAGTTGTTTGGCCAGGGTTCATCTCCATTTAGACCGGTTGACTGCCACGCTCTCCCATGACTCCGTGTTGATACCCACAGTCTTCATGTCGCGTTTAACGAGGTCACGAGCTGTTGCCGCCCATTGGGTCTTCCTATAGAGGTCAGCTCTCCATACAGGAGGTCTTTGGGGATACGGCCGTTTGGCATGCGGTGGAAATGGCCTAGTCAGCGAAGACAGGACCTCAGTTTTGGGCACCTTGTCTTGCCATATTTCCAGTATCCGGCGGAGAATTCTCACATGGAATGTGTTCGGACGCCTCTCTTGCCTGGCGTACGTGGTCGATGTCTCGCTGCCGTATTAGTTTCATATTCCATAGATATATTATTATTAATGAGATTTTTACAGCAGAGAAAAATCTATTATATTCATTAGGTGAATCTCGTGTGGCATTCATAGCCAAACATAGACATGACGTAATATTTTTATCCCCAAATAGAAGACACACAGGGGCCTAGATTACTACAATACAGTGCTGATGTTTGGACATTGACATTGACATTGGTACAAGGTGAAATATAGCGAGCCATATGCATGCGTTATTACATAATACGATGTATCGATTTAGTAAGGAAGTGAATTTCCTGACAACTGACGTTCACTATTAAATATATACTTATATATACTAATATATCCTTATACTGCTTATGTCATTGTGCTCTTTGATCCTGTTTTGAAATACATTTGTGTCATATGTAACCCTCTTCTTCTTCTTCTTCTTCTTCTTCTTCTTCTTCTTCTTCTTCTTCTTCTATGTGCCCTATGCTTTCAGGACGTAGGCGATCATGGCTTTCCACGTCTCACTATCCCTGGTGGTTCTTAGTACGCCTTCTCCTGTTACACCAAGCAACCCCCGTTCCGTCATCCACCTGATCAGGCTCTTCAAATCTGTTATCCGCTGCCTTCCTCTGTCTCTTTTTCTCTCTATCTGGCCTGTCAGTATCAGGTTCTCCAAGCCCTCCTTCTTCATTGCATGTCCAAGGAACTTCAGTTGTCTATTTCTGATGCTCACTATTAATTTTCTTTTCGTTGCCATTCTTTTTAACACCTCATCATTGCTCACCTGCTCGGTCCATGATATCCGCAGCATCCTTCTGTAGAACCACAATTCAGCTACTTCAAGTTTTTCATTCATCTTCGATGATATTGTCCAACATTCACTGCCGTATTGAAAAACTGACATCACATAGCAATCTAGCACTCTCTTCTTTGTTTCTAGTGAAATTTTCCTGTGTCTTATTACTTTACTCAGCTTCTGAAACGCGTCCTTCGCCATGCCAATTCATCTTCAGATCTCTGTGTCGCAATTACTCTAAATTATTAATGTGAATTTAAAGGATAATGTTTCTTGTACACTTAATTACTTCATAATATCATCAGAGGTGTCACAAGCGCCCCGCGGTTGTCCACGTTTGGTTTATCGAATCGGTTGTAGCAGGTTTTCTTTTGCTTTGTATGTTCTTTGCGAGAGAAAGATGCCATTTCACAATGACAACAAAAAAGGGTCAGTCAGCGAGACTAATGTATCAGCCTTGTTGTCATATTTATTTTCTTTAGATTTCTTTTCATGACTTCATTCGATGAGGACGGGTTATAAAATTAATCATTTGCTTCTAGAACGCAGTGTCATTTACACTAGTTACATTGTTAGAACTATTGCCCTCATCTTCGTTGGCGTATTTACGACGTTTCGGCTGTTGTAATCTCTGGCCTTTTTCAGGTGAACGGAATTTTGAATTAAACCCTTTATTTTGTCCACCGGGGTAGATTATTCTATTTCCACGTGTCATGTCTCTTCCGGGTGTTTTAGTATCAGTTTTCTCTCTTCAGGTTTTTTTTCACCTCCGATGTAACCAGGTACTGAACTCACAAAACTTTGAGTCAAGTTACTGGCTTCAAGCAACGTTTTTATCTACTGGGTTATGTGTCCTTGGGTATGAAAAAAAGAGTTCAGTTGAACATTTCAATAATCTGAAGAAGGCCGGAGTGTAAAACAATGTAAATAGTTAAAATACCTCACCACAGAAACATAGACCGACCCTGAAGATGGCCGGAGCGTACAACGGTTAAAATGTAGTGAATATGGTAATACATAGCACAAAATTAAAGTGTTATCTACTAATACTAACAAATAATATGCATAAAATTATACAATTATATAATTTTAAAAAATGGGACTTTTGAGTGAGTGACGTCTGTGGCTCTTGGCGAAGATCACCCTTCTTCAGACATTGGGCACTGGTGCGACAGAATCACAAAGAACTGTACCAAATAATATAAGCCACATTACATGAAGACTTTCAATAGTAGCAACAGCTCAAATGCATATCACATGTAACTTGTAGAGAAAATGATGATATAATCAAGATGCTGACATGCCACATTATTTCAAATAAAATTTTAGGAAAGAAACTCTCGTCAGTATTGAAAAAAGTAATAATAGCTACTACATTTAGGAAACCCCTTTACATGAACCATTGTTTTAAGAGGAAGAGTTTCATAAATTGGTACTGGCTGCTAGGTCAGTGAATACCAAATATTTATTTATAAGGAAATATTACTTTAATTCTTGATATTTAACCATAAACGGAAGCACACAATTTTTTTTTATTTCAAAAATTCGATTAATGTGGATAAAATTCCTTAATATGACGGGTGGGCTTTTTTTTTTTCAATGTCAGAAAATCGGTTCTCTTCATCCTTTACTTGAATTATCTTTGCTCTGGTTCAATTCTTCATCACATATGTCAGCATCTTTGTTTACGAAAAAGCTGTCAAACTACATTTCGTGCTAAAAGAATAAATATTTCTGAATCAATTCTGTGATTTTCAAGTCAGATATCGTCTTACAAGCATTCTGTTATTATATTTCCTTTTTCCATCACATATCAAGACAACTCACATGTTTGAAATTTAACAAGTCTTCAGAGTTTGTCTATATTTCTGAAATGAGGTCATATTTACATTCTTTAACATTGTTCAGACTATTGTTCACATCTTTATGACCATTATTGCAACGTTTCGGCCGGATTTCTTCATATGAAGAGAAAGGGGATCACCGCTCTCTATGATATGAAGTTGAAACAATAGATGGAGAACACCACTGGAAATTAAGTAAACTTAACCAGAATAGTGATTCGTCATGCCTTTCGGATTAACGTTCTCCTCTAGCATGAATGATTATATTGAATTAATTGTTAGGGCTGCTGCTAAGAAAGTTGTTTCACTGTGTAGTGGTAGACAATTTGGCGATGCATTGAATATTCAGGTCATATTTGGTCTCGTACTTCTGTTATCTACTTAGAGATTGTTGGGACGCCTGCGCCTATTCGGCTATAATGGACTATTCCATTACTATGTAAAGTAATGGTGGCATCTACGTAGGAGAGTGTGCCAAGCAGCCGATCGACAAGTCAGTCGTAGACTTCCGGTGACGACCCGGAAGTACCCATTGCTCATACTACGTCTTATGACGGTTGAGACGATTAACCTTTATTCTTGTATTGGATACTAATAACCATTTTTTTTTTAATCGTATCACCCCGAGCAAGGCGGTAACGCCACTGATGTGCAGGGAGCTACGTAATAGTGAAAAGATCGGAAAAGAGAAAGCCGGAAACCATATCCTAAACAGGGAACAAGGGATGAACCTCTTAACCTGTTCAATAGACATGGGTGGAGTGTGAACCGGGCGATAGATAGATCTATCTACTCCAATTGAGAAAAAAAAAAAGAAAACAAAGTGAGAAGATTGGGAAAGAGAAAGCCGGAAACCACATCCTAAACAGGGAACAAGGGATGAGCCTCTACGCCTGTTCAATAGACATGGGTGGAGTGTGAACCGGGCGATAGATAGATCTATCTACTCCAATTGAAAAAAAAAATGGCCATGGATTACTAAGTTTTAACAAAACAGAACTAAATGGCGATGGATTACTAAGTTTTAACAAAACAGAACTAAATGGCGATGGATTACTAAGTTTTAACAAAACAGAACTAAATGGCGATGGATTACTAAGTTTTAACAAAACAGAACTCCAAGACAACACGAGTGTCTGAATTTTGGTCACACCAAGATGGTCAATCTTTGTAAATACTATTTTCACGGAACACAACAATTAACCTATTCCTGTTGTTGAGTTATTTATTCTTACTCACGACATAACAGAGATACATGATAACATCTAAAAAAGAACCTAGCATCTCAACTTCAGTCCTCTTCCTACCACCGTAACGTAGTTTCCTTGTGTATTTTCTATCAATATTTTCATGGTAATTGTTTTGATGATCTTTCCTCGTTGGTTCCTCAACTTCACAAATTTAACTGCAGTAATAGATTGACAGAAAATCTAATCATGTTTACAGTTGAACTGGTTACATGTAACAGTTTATTTTCTCTCATTTCTTGTTTGTGAAACTCTTTTTCGGTCAACTTAGATCTTCAAGTCTTAGTGGCTCTATTGCCTTACTTGGGATAAAATGACTAAAATATATTTAAAAGAGGAATTGCTTTGATTCTTGTATTTTATAAGACATTGTTTGCATACTTTTGAAAACCTCATCATTGCTCACATGCTCGATCCATGATATTCGCAGCATTCTTCTGTAGAACCACATTTCAGTTGCTTCAAGTTTTTTTTTCATCTTTGATGATATTGTCCAGCATTCACTCCCATATTGAAGAACTGACACCACATAGCAATCCAATACTCTTTTCTTTGTTTCTAGCGAAATTGTCCTGTTTCTTAATGCTTTACTCCACTTCTGGAATGCTTCCTTCGCCATGCCAATTCGCCTTCGGATCTGAAATAGATAAAAACTGTTTATTTGAATGCCCCGTTATTGTTACCTGATAAATGCCAAGGTCAGAGTAATGTCCTAACTTTATTTGCGAATAAAACACACAAAATAATTCGGATTCATGTGTCTTTTCAAGACATAACTAAAAGTTTCTTCTCTATTTTTTCAGACTGTGGTGTGATTCAGTTTGGTCATCATTTGAGAAATCAGAAAATCTTTCTCCACATTTACGTCATCGAAAATGTCAACTGGAATATGTCGCTCGAAGCTTGGTTGGTTGCTCATAATTCTTCAAGTGATATTCATTGTATTGTTTGCAACAACAGTTTCTTATTCGGACACTGCCCACAGCGTAGAGGACAAGGGCAAACCAAACACTGATGTAGTCACTTACTATGGAAGTATGTATATACAATGTTGACTTATTTTTCTTATATATATATGTATGTTCTTATGTATACATATTTTCTTATATATATATATATATATATATATATAGAGAGAGAGAGAGAGAGAGAGAAAGAGAGAGAGAAAGAAGGAGTAAAATCTTTATTATAAGTTTATAATAAAAACAGTTTAATGCAACACTGTATTGTTACTCTCTTATTATTACCTCTTCAGGCAGTAAAATATTTTTTCTGTTAGGAATTATTATATATATAGAAGCTTAAAAACACATTTCTTACGAAACCCAGGCAATGAAGAGATAGGTATTTTTGAGAGGTTTATCTCAGCTAACCAATAGAAAATCAGGTCATGATGTGTTAGGGTGGCATCCCTGTGAGTTGATTGACTAATGGACTATTCCTGACGTCACTTTTAGGTTACTAGGTTCTGTCTTCCGGGCAGTCCGAGCCAGAGACTGAGAGAGTAAAGGTCGTAACCTGGTTTGTTCTGTAGCTGAGTGGCGATACGACTCAGCTTTAACAACTATTTCTATTTTGGTTAATACATTATTTTATTTCACTGTTCCCGAGGCTTCTCGTTAGTTATTTTAACAATAACTCCAAAATATGATGTATAGGAGAAATTTGATTGTAAGAGTACAGGGAGATATAAAACTAAAATGACTTAAGACCCAAATATTTTCCATGTCAGCGATGAAATGGACTGAGGGATACATAAGTTGAATTTTTGCAAGTCTGAAAAATTATCGCGTGTTATCGTGAAACGTTTACTGAATTTATATATATATGATAAATACACTGCATAAAAATATATATGTAAGAAATAATTACAAATAAAAATACAATGTACATATGTATATATATCGAGCACTCTTAATAAATTAAATCACTACAAACAGTGGACTGTCAACTCATCAGTGTTACTACTTGAAAAAAAAAATATATATATATAGTACTGTGCAAAAGTATTAGGACAAGAACTATCTTTTCTTTTATGAGGCATATTGACAGAAAATAAACAATTTAATTAAAGTAATTTGATTTGATTTTTACTCAACAAATGCCTTAAAAATAAAAAATACTTTTTACAAAATAAATTTATTATTCAGTTTAATAATCTTTTGATTTGATCACAGCCTTTATTCTGTCAGGCATTGACATCACAAGCTTCTTAAATGTATCTAATGGTATCTCCTGCCAAGCAGCTTGTATTTGTTCCGAAAGTCTGTCTTGCGAAGTAACATTAGATTTATCAATTTTTTATCCAAAATATTCTGTAGATGTTCAATAAAGTAGGTTCAAAATAACTTGTTTAATAGAAAATAGGAATAATTAAATATTTGTTAATACATTCCTTTTACACCTAGTTTTAAATAATCAATATTTATTAACAATTTACTTGGCTTTTCACCATGTATTCGAATTTCAGTGAGGTTTTTAGGAAAATCACCTCTGTCCTAATACCTTTTCACACTACCGGTAGTGTGCAAAAGTGTTACGACAGGGGTGATTTTAAACTTTATTTTGAGGGCTCATAAAAGATAAGATAGTTCTTGTCCTAATACTTTGGCACAGTACTGTAGAAAGAAACTCGTGGAGAGCGTGGCAGCAGAGAGTCCTCAGAAGAGAAGCCCCCGTCAAGCAAGTGTTTCGGCCCTTATCTCCTGACACTCTAGGGGGGTTGGGCCACACCCGGTTCATGACTCCGGATGTCCCTCTGCTGCCCTTCTTTTTTTTTTTTTGGGAAGAGCCACGGATGGGATCCGTGACCTTCTGGATATGCTCAATTTCACTCAAAGACTCCCGCACTAACCACTTGACCAGATCCAGCTTGAACACCTCTCTGCCGCTTCTGCCATTGCTTTCAGGGCTCTGGTTTTTTCCCTCCCTGCAACTGAGAGCTGTTTCATGAGGCTGTATGCAGACGCTCCTACAAACCCCCTAGCTCCAATTTCTGTAGTGAGGACTTTGACCTGGTAGTCTTCTCTCCTCATATATGTGTATATATATGAGAAGGAGGATCAGTAAATACATAGGCCGATTCAAGACTTGAATTTCCAACCAAAATGTTCAATCTATAACATTTATTTGATCAGTTTGCATGATGGAGGAGCACTAAAGTTGAAGCGCATTGTCAAAATGATAGTTAATGTTCTAACAAATATTTGTGGCATAAAATGAATATGTTATTTCCGATAGACTAGGAATTTCACACCCTACCCCCATATATATATATATATATATATATATATATATATATATATATGTGTGTGTGTGTGTGTGTGTGTGTATAGCCTTTCAGATTTCACTCAGTCGATTAAAAACTTAATTGGGCGATTAAAGTTTATTGCTTTACACGCCCGCGGTCGATTAAAAATCTCGCAAATATAGAAACAGGAAATCTGATTCCTTTTACAACCCAAAAGAATGCCATTGAAGATTTGTAAGTTACTTAGAATGATCTACAATGACTTTTTATCGTCCTGGTCAGTGTAAACATTCGTTTAATTAACGCTTCCAGAGTGGAGCCAAAATGTCTCTGTCGCGACGCTCACAGATTTTTAGAAACTCATTTAGAAAAATATTATCCTTGACTCAACATCTCTATTTTCTCCCCGTTTATTAAAACATTTGAAAAGTAAAAACGAACATTTGATAGAAAGAAAAAAAGTAAGAATTCTTCTTTCAAACATGAACCGAAAAACAAATTATACAAATAAGTAATTTTTTTTATAGAAAAACTTTGAAAAAATCAGATTTGTTATGTTTTTTATCATCTATGAAATGGAAGTTGTAGTCAAAGAGATTAAAATAAAACTACTAATTTAGGTACCTCCACTCAATTGCCAAAAAAAAAAGAAATAGACAGCATATCATGATGTTAAAAGGGCTCAAACTTAATACAAAGTTTTATCATCAAAATGTTTATGCTATTATTAAGAGGAAAGATCAAATTTTGTTGTTTTTATTTTAAAAATTTTTTAAAATCCTATCTAACACGTTCGAAATTTTAATTAAAACTTCATTTTTGTTTTTCGTCAGTGATTCACGACATGTTTACGTAAGCCGACTATTAAGAAAATGGAGTCAGTTGAGTAAAATGATTTTGGGGCGAGTAAATTTTCCTTCGCTATCGAACGCCGGTTGAGTGATTTCTTTTTCAAGAAGATGGTCATAGTTTGGCGACGTCACAAGTCAAAACAGCCTCTGCAAGACTATCATTGTTGAGACTGTGAAAGGCGGACGCAAGCTGGGAGGATAACGCAAAAGCTGTTCAGATAACATCAAAGAGTGGACCGACATGACAATGTCGAAACTCTTGAGAGCCACCGCCAATAGACCATTTAGGAGGAGGTTGTCTGTTTCTTTTGTACTTAACCACTCACCGCCCTGACGATTGAAGAGATTTAGGAACTGATGCTGATGATGTCGTGTGAAACCTGTATTTAATGTGCTTTGGCTATTTGGGGAATGTTAAGCCTTATATATTATGCCCTGAGGAAAGCATAAGGAGAAGATTAAAGGAATTTTTAAAATTAAACATGCAGTTTAAAATAATAACGAGAAAAACTTGACTTGGAAGCAATGTGCTTGATGGATCTAGCTTTTTAAGAATAAAGATTTTTGAATTATAAAAAATCTAATCTAAACTTATTTATAAATGGAACTTTGTGCGTGTGTGTGTGTGTGTGTGTGTGTGTGTGTGTGTGTATCCGTTACCTATAGACTCCGAAACGGCTGAACCGATTTTCTTGAAAATTTACACAGTTGTACTATAAACGTCTGCGAGTGTTCTTAGCTAGGTTTTGTGTCGAGGTAACCCCGATAAATATCGAAAATCGATAATCGAAAAAATCGAGTTATAGAAGGAGTGGTCCGATTTTAATCAAATTTGATACACTCATAGACAAAGACATAAGAAACGATATTCAGAAGTTTCAAGGATGCAGTTCTTACAATAGTGGAGAAAATCGATAATATATATAAAAGGCAAAATGTTTGTGTGTGTGTCTGTTTATCTGTCTGTATGTCCTTTATACAAATCCACAATTTTTTCTCTGATTCTCACCAAACTTCACACAAATATTCTCCAGGACCATGGATTAGTTTTAAAGCTTTCATTAATTACACCCGAGCAACACCGGGCTATACTGCTAGTTATAATATAGTTACTCAGGCTGAGAACTTTTCATCACTTTCTCCTGTATAAACTAAAATAAGAAATGACATCGTATTTTTTCTTGCAAACGCAGATTTATAGATATAATCTTGAGGTGTTGATTTTATGTGTATGTGTTAATAGAATTTGAGGCCAAGTAATTAACCTTCTCTAAAGGTCAGAGCAATTTTTGACCTCCTTGACAAAAGGTTGTTTGTGTATCCAATAACATAAAGTAGAATGTTTCCCTTACCTTGACCTTTCAACATTTTCCTACTGTAACAAGTGACAACAAGTCTCTGTGACTACTTCAGAAATAATATCAGTACTTTTGTTTATATCAGCAATAATTTCGCTTTCAAGTATTTTACTTAGTATCATAGAGTGTCACACTGGTAATAACTGGTAGGAGATGCGGTTGGTGCAACGTTTTTATTAAAATGGAATCGGCGATCTGAGTTCCAGTTCCAGCTAATATGTTTTAAGTTCCTTTTAAAGCAGTACATTCAGGAAAGGCATGAATCCGTTTATATTGCACTCCCAGTTATTTGTTAAATAGAAAGGTCTACTAGCTTATCTAGATTTGCTTATCAGCCAGTGTAAGAGAAGGATTATAGTTTACAGATATTCAAGAAAATAGAAACCATGGAGAGTCATGACTGACTACCTTCAGAAAGGATATAATACTTATGAAGGAAGAGAAATAGCGTATTTTGTCTGGGATCAAGTGACTGTAAGTATTTTAAATATTCTTCTGCCTTTTCGTTGATTTAAAAAAAAAAAAGACATATGTTCCAATGAATAAAAGCGTTCGTTTGGATTCAATGATTTGAGTCAAAAAATTGTGAGTTCAATCCATGTGTACAGTGGGGAACAAAAAAAAACTTAGAGAGTTGTGCAAAATGAAGATAATTAAGACATTCGGAAGTTGCATTACTTTTGGAATGAGAAAAGTATATTAGTGATCAAACTAAAGGGATCAGTTCGAGAATCCAATCACCTGAAGAAAGTAGGGACGTATACCGGCCGAAACGTCGTGAATATGGCAATAAAGATGAGGACAACAGTCCGAACAATGTAAATAATATAAATAATTTCAATATCTCATCTCAGAAGTATGAACAAATTTAGAAAAAAAAAAAGGCTTTTCATATCGTTCCAAGTTCGCCGATGATAATAGGTACTACTGAGTTTTTGGGTCTGTTTCAGTTTCGCATTAAGTTGACTTCATTGGTTAATTATTATTTTCTGTTTACATTCGGCAGTGTATTTGACTTATAATTGTTTTTTTTCTTTTTATGTGTCGTGTCTCTTCAGAACTTAAGCGATCATGGAATCCTATTTACCTCTGTCTCTTGTCGTTCTTAATAATTTTCCTTTTGGTATTTCAACCAAACCCCGCTCTGCCATCCATTTTTCCATGTCTATCAAATTTGTCTCTCTTTTCCTTTATCCGCCCCGTGAGTATTAGATTCTCCAAACCCTCATTTGCTCATTACGTGACCCAGAAATCTCAGCTGTCTCTTCATGATTCTAAAAATAAGAACGAAAAAAAAAATAAAACGCACATAGGTGAAAATTAAATTGGCATCGATCCGTACCTCAATAACAGAAGATAATACGAATTCACCAGATTAATACACACTGTCAGTACACTCCACCCATGTCTATTGAACAGGCGTAGAGGCTCATCCCTTGTTCCCTGTTTAGGATGTGGTTTCCGGCTTTCTGTTTTCCAATCTTTTCACTCTTATGTAGCCCCCTGCACATCAGTGGCGTTACCGCGTTGCTCGGGGTGATATGATTAAAAAAATAAAGTAAAGGAAGGGATACTTTAATACGAATATTACTTCGACTATTCGCAAAAGAAAAACGACAAATATTTTACAATTTTAACAAAGTCGTGATCTTACGGCTGAGCAATCAGAAAATGGGTTTGGCGTTTTGTGTTCAATTTCACCCTCTGGCTTTGCGTTTGATTTCTTACAAATACTTCTAGAAATGTTTAGATCCATCTCATCTTTTACTCAACTGGGGGTTAATCTCTCTGCCAACGGAGTTTGTCAACCAATTGAAGAGAAGAAAAGCACATAATTAAAAACCGGTTGAATGTAGCGCTATGAATTCCATAAAAAATCTGCTTGCAACTGAACCAGATTGTGGTACAGTGGATATCGGCTCGGAACGAGAAACCGGGGAGCAGAGTTCGAATTCCACTTGAACCCATTGTATTCACTTACGAGCAAATACTCTTGGGAAAGGTATTAATCCGTCTCTTCCTTCCAGTTATGGGTTAAATAGCAGGACAGATTGGGTTCTATAGCCTTGGTCGGCAACCAGTCTACCGCAGAAAGCAATGGCAACCTACTGCGGGATAATCTTCTGCCCAGTCAGTCATGTCTCTTTCGAGACATGATCGCCCAAGCATGTATCACGTATGGCACTTAACTGACTGATTGTAGTGAGGTTGTCACCTTATACACCACAGAGAAGTCTCGAGATTTAACATAACAGTTAATGGTTTTTAGTTTATTCTCATACCATTTGTCGAAATTATTAAATCTTGTTTGCTTGCACATTTCCGAGTGAACAGTAATTCTTACCCCGACACTTTTGTGTTCATTTACTACATTCCAATATTGACAATTTCGTCTACATCTCTGCACACTCCAGAACACAAATAAACCCACATGTATTTGATCCATTGAATTGAGATAAAAGGATTTTATTTTGTAACGTGTATTTATATCTAAACTTATTTATAAATGGAACTTTGTCTGTGTGCGTGTGTGTGTCTGTGTGTGTGTTTGCGTTACCTATAGACTCAGAAATAGCTGAACCGATGTTCTTGAAAATTTACACAGTTGTACTATAAGCGTCTGTGAGTGTTCTTAGCTAGTTTTGTGTCGAGGTACCCCCGATAATTTATCAAAAATCGAAAATCGAAAAAATCCGCTCATAGAAGGAGTGTCCGATTTTAATCAAATTTGATACACTCATAGACAAAGACATAAGAAACGATATTCAGAAATTTCAAGGTTGCAGTTCTTACAATAGTGCATAAAATTGATAATATATATACATAAAGCAAGACGTTTGTGTGTGTGTCTGTTTATCTGTCTGTATGTCCTTTATACAAATCCACAATTTTTATCCGATTCTCACCAAACTTCACACAAATATTCTTTAGGCTAAATCTGAGCTCCAGGACCATAGATTAGTTTTAATGATTTCATTACACCCGAGCAACGCCGGGCTATACTGCTAGTAAAAAGATAAAGAAGGTTATTAGTTTTTCAAAATCTTTAAAGCTTAGGAATGATCATAAATATTCACCAGGTTATCCGAAAGTTCTAGGCAGGCAATAAAAGAAAGAAGAACAATTCATTGTCTAATAAACGACAGTATGTAAATGATGTTCTTTATAATTTTTGTTGTTTATTGCCAATTAGTATTTCAAGTATTTTAATTTGGGATTAACTTAATAAATAGTTATTAGCGTTTTTAATTTGAAAATTTTGTAAAACCAATATTTTTGCTCTTGTGCGTAAATATTCGTTGCAAAATAAAATCCAAGCATTTATCATGATAATGTCTCTCAGAAGACGAAACACTTCGGCTAAGATAAATTTTTCTTTTGTGTTGTCTTTATTCATATTGTCTGTTTACAGGTACACTCCATCTGAAATTTTATCTATGGCCCATTGTTAAAGGTGTTGCAAAAATGAGCGCTTCAGGAAGCGCCTAATTTCTTTTGTGATGTCATATCTTGGCTGGAGCTGCTCAATCCTCAATTTCCAGCCTTGACAGAGTTGGAAAATGCTTTCGGGTTCTTGTCAGGCTAGAAGCCTTATTGTCCAATCAGTAGTCTTTTTTCTACAGGCGTGACATTGAAAGCCTCTCGCAATTTGTTGTGGATTCCGGATGAGGAACCGCACAAAATAATGAAAAAAAAAACAAAAAAAAACAGATATGTAGATAGAAAAGTAGGTTATATTGAACATAATATACAAATTTGAACGCAGATTAGTAAATCCAGGAATACTATTTGTAGAAATAAATATATACAAGTCTTGAAGTGAAGTCGTTCGATATAGTATGTCCGGATATATTATTCTAGCTGAGTGGAGCTCAGAGCTAGTCTGGTCTCTGGGTAACTTCGGTATCTGTCGGAATTCTTCGCTAACTGTAACGGATCTCTACGATTACTCTCCACTGTAAACTGCAACTGCAACTGCAACTACAAATGTGATTACTGTTCTCTCTATGGCATGATTATATGTACACTCAGTCGAGTCCATTATCATATACAAAAGTGGGAGATCCCACAACACTAATCTATCACCATGTACATAGTAAATGTTCAGATGAGTTCCCGTCTTCAGCACCAGAACTTTTAAAATTAGGACACGCCATGCTACTTCTACGGGGTCGAATGATATCTATTTCCTCTGTATTCCAATATAAAGAGTAAGTTTTACTTGGACAGCTTTTCCCAGGAACTGCTACATTATGGAACTGGTTCCCAGGTGAATGCTTCCCTTCCTGGAACATTACAACCTTAAACTTATCAAACCAAGTTTAATTTGTATCTATTCTCCGTATCCTCATATTCTTTAGTTTCTTACTAATTCATATTTATTTTATATCGCACATCTTGCTCATCGCTACCATTTTAACATTGAACAACCAACTTGAGTAACTCTCGAGCCTTTGATAACATTTGTTATTTACAAAAAAGGGCTATTTAAATGAGGTTCATCCATTTTGGCATTTGTGTAGTTGTTTTTAATTCAACGTTTTTCTGTTACTATTTTGGGATTTCTTTTTAAGTCTACTTAGCGTAACCTTGCCCAGGCCATTTCGTCTCTTATTCATTTCGTTTGTCGTTTGAATTATTTGTCTTATTATAATCATTATAAACCACAAGTTCTCAGCCCGACCAACTACCTAAAATCTGACAAAATAACAAAGCATTAGAGAATTTGGTGTGGGGGAATTATTTCCGATAACTTTTACTACACGTGTGTACAAGTGTATGTGGGTTATCTATGAAAATTTTCCTGACCTACATTCTATGAAAAGTCTTCGTCAAGAAAGAAAAACATCTATTTTTTTTAAATGCTTTTCCTTACCGGTAACCCACGTGACGACCCAAACATTTCAGGATATTATGGTAACAATGTACTTTAATTGGAATCAAGACTGGCAGAAGGGGCCACTGGTATGACGTATAACAATGTAATATGGCTTATAAATATTGTGACCTTTTAGGCTAATGCTTGATGGCCTCTCATCAGTGTATGGAAAAATATCAAGTGCGGCAAAAGAATCGGGGAAAATAAAGGAAGTGTTACGAAAAAAATAATGAGGAACAAGTAAGGACGGAATTATGAACAATGTCAGTCAACATTCTAAATCGAGATATCGCTGAGATGAAAATGAAACCAAGTATGGATGAGTTGAACGACGAGAGAAGAAAAAACATAAGTCGAGTAACATTAGGTTGGTTAATTTGATATCAACGCTTGTTGGGCCATTTGATATAATCGTATAAATTATCGGACAAAAAAATCAATGAATTAAAAAACAGGTTGATGCAATAGCACTAAAATACGTTAAAATCAGAACGATAAGAACTCCATAGCTAAATACTGCTGCCACATCTGGTCGGGTGCCCCTGCTATTCACCTTGGGATTCTTGACAAAATCCAACGGAGAATCTGTAATGTGATCGATACTGACTTGTCAGCTCGGCTGCAGTCGCTCTCTCACCGGCGTGACTTGAATTCCCTGTGCCTCTACAAATACTTTCACGGCTTCTGCTCCAATGAGCTTAGGTCACTGGTGCCACCTAGGTATGAATTTACATGAGCTACTAGAATAGCAACTAGATCCCACCCTTTTACAATGAAACCGATAAAATGTAACCACAATTTCAACTCTAACTGCTTCTTTTCTCGCATTTCCCACCTGTGGAATTACTTTTTATCTATTTGCTTCCCCGATAGCTACAATCTCCAGAAATTTAAATGTAAAGTCAATAGACATCTCCTATCTCACTAACTAGCATCCTTTCTCTCAAGCTCTTTTCTCCATCCACCCCACCCCATTATTTCTCATCCGTCTATTACTCTCCTCCTGACATCCTCTATAACTAACCCCTCTTTCTCATCACTTTCCTCCTATGAAACCCCCTGCGCACCAGTGGCAGTAAAACTGCCTTGCTTGGGGTGAAATGATTATAAAAAAGATCGCCTGTCGTTCAGTTCCTGAACATCTCCGATCTTTTAATCAAGAGTTGAGGTTTATTCCTTATTTCTTGTTTAGTACTGGGTTTCCGATTCCTTCTAAACTACAACAACTCTCTACTTTTAATATATCCGACTAAACTATGAAATTTTAGTTACTGTTTATATATATGTTTTTCTTTCATAAGAATAAGTAGGTTCAACTATTGTCCGGTTTACACTCAGCCTTGGTTTTTCGAACAGGAGTAAAGATTTATCCCTTGTTCCTTGTTTAGGATTAAGTTTTCAGTTCATTCTAAAGTCTTTTCATTCTCTTTCATTCACAGTATCCCCTTGAGTCTTATTGGCATTATCGCCTAGCTGGGGGTGAATAAATTAAACAAATATAATTATGTTCCTGTTTAACTATAGACAAAACGATCGCTATATGTTCATTTCGCAATAAATTCAAAATGTTTTATACAGGCCCTGTTTTCTCTAGAAAGAAAAAGCTAAACATGGATTCGCTTTTACACTTCATTAAAAGCAGATACACATCGGTCCGATTCACACTAGAGTCAAAATGGTAGATATAGATCTAATTTATACTCGGGTAAAAACAGACAGGGGTTCTGGTTCGGTTTACACGAGAGTTAAAAAGTTAGATAGGTGTAGTTTATACACGTATCTGCAAGTATCTATACGAAAATTAGCCACTTTTGTTAAGCACGATGGAGTAATGTATAACGACTTCGATTTCGTTACATTACGTGCAAATACCCTTGATAAAGGTATGAAAATATCTCTTCTCTCTACAACTATGGATAAATAGTAGGACTGTAGCAGGAGAAACTATAACCTTTAGTGGCAACCAGTCAGGAAGTAGGACAACTTTGAATTCAAACCTCCATTCAACGCCTCAACAACCCGCAACTGATCAAGCGTGGTGAGTAGACTTCTTCTTCTTCTATGTGCCCTGTCCCTTCAGGATGTAGGCGATCATGGCTCTCCACGTCTCCCTATCCCTTGTGGCTCTTAGTATGTTTGCTCCTGTTGCTCCTGGCAACCCCCGTTCCGTCATCCACCTGATCAGTCCCTGCAAATATGTTATCCGCTGCCTTCCTCTGTCTCTCCTTCCTTCTATCTGTCCAGTCAGTATCAGGTTCTCCAGGCTCTCCTTCCTCACTGCCTGTCCCAGAAACTTCAGTTGTCTCTTCCTGATGCTCAGCAACAATTTCCTTTTTGTTGCCATTCTTTCTAACACCTCGTCGTTGCTGGCCATGATATTCACAGCATCCTTCTGTAGAACCACATTTCGGCCGCTTCCAGTTTTGTCCTCATTTTCGATGATATTGTCCAGCATTCACAGCCGTATTGAAGAACTGACATCACGTAGCAGTCTAGAACTCTTTTCTTCGTTTCTATTGAGATTTTCCTGTGTGTTCGTATTTTGCTCATCTTCTGAAACGCGTCCTTTGCCATGCCAATTCGCCTTCGGATCTTTGTTCTAACAGGAGATGGAAAGTGCGACACGGAGATCCGAAGGTGAGTAGACTACACTCCTGAAAAACATTGTCAGTCAGTTAGGAGTTCCTCAAAAGGCATAAGAAGGATCTGGATCTGTCTTAATGAGCTTTTTATCGCTGAAGATGCGATCTATTTCGGGCGAACCATCGTCAGCTTCCGTCTTTATATAACAAAGGATTTTACACGAATGAGATTCACAAAAAACTAAAAAAAAAAAAAGCGAATAAAAATAACGGTCGCTCCCTTAAAAGAGAAAATTTAAGAATAATACATCAGTTTGGCGAACACATACACATATTCATACACAATCATATATACACGCAACATATAATCAGATGACACGCGTAGCGGCCAATGTCAACAAAAGTTCGAAGATACATTCGTTTAACATTTAGGTTGCAGACCCGTGAATTTGACTGAGAGAGAGAGAGAGAGAGAGAGAGAGAGAGAGAGAGTGGGGGGGGTAGAGCGTTAAAAAGAAAGGTTATCTTGAAGTGTAAACGAAAAGAGAAGAAAAAAAGAAAAACGGAGCAGAGGAATAAATTTAAATTAGAAAGATGATAGAATAAAAAAGAGAGAGAAAAAGAAAATAAAAAATAAAAAATGAAGAGACAATATGAGTTAATGGTAAAAAAAATTGGAGTCTAAAAATTAAAAATATATTTAAGAGATAATAGTTAATCTGTTGTGATCACAAAATACTCACACTAATATATAAACAAAATTATACTAATTATACTATCAACAAAACAAATATAATACAATATAATACAATAGAAAATTAAAAAAATAATTTAAAGTAAATCTAATTATTCTATTCAAATTTAGTTGTTAAAACTTAATTATTAAGTTTAAAAATAAATTTACATATTACTAGTGAAAGGATAAGAAAGAGGAATTTTTAAAAAAAATCTAAGAAACTTAACCAATTAAGATATAATAGTTAATCAATTCGTTTTAATCACCACACCAACTATATAATCAAAATGATACTAATTATTCGGTTAACAATACAACAAAAATAATAATACCCTAGTACAGGTAAATAATACCCTAGTACAGGTAAATAATAATACCCTAGTGTAGGTAAATTTTCCGGTCATCCGTACAGTTGTAATACCGTATACTTTTAGTACTATAAAAAACATATATACGAACACATACAACTCATATACATACGTAAAAGCGTACATGATTACCTGCATATACACATACGTATACCCATATATGTACACGTACACAGATACATATACACATACGAACGCACACACATATATATGCACACTCAAACACCAGCAAAAACAAATATTTAACCAATACCATAGACATATAAAACCCGTATATATATATATATATATATATATATATAAGCAAAAAAAAACATTAACATATATAACAATGGTTTACAATTAAACAATATATATTCTGTATAATAATATGATATGTTTAACGTTTTCAGTGGAATGAAAGAGGGGCTAAAAGATTGACATAGTTTAAACCGGCTCCTGTGTCGACATTTAAACACTAGTTCCTTCCTCAGATTCAGCAGATCCAACTGGTTTTTGTGTCTTATAACAGATACCTTTTCTTCCAGACATAATTGACAACACTATCTGAAGTTGGTGGGTGTGTAGGATTTTTTGATTATGTTCCGTTTAATTATGGGGGTTAGATTATTCTCTTTCAAATACCAGAGATATTTCGATGGAGATGTTTGATTTTTAGTTGTTCGCCTGAAATAGGCCTATACTTCCGACTCACTGAAATAACGGGTCTGTCTTAATTTTTCTTTTATATATATATATATATATATGAGGCATAGAGAAGTTACGTTACGACGGTCGGAAAGTGGCTGAAACTGAGATGCCAGGTGAGCACAGATAAAATAACAGATTCTTCTTTTAATTTTATTGATAGCCATATGGTTATGTAGGGAGATAAGGCGAAATAAAACAAATGCCGGTTATAACTATACCTCAAGAGGAACGCTAAAAATGGAGGGATTCTTGAATTTAAATTTTACCTTTCTGGTGTACGGAGTAACTAAATGTACACTACCTAGTGTTGCATTCATCTTTCTGCTGCTTTAGTTTTTTATTGCTCTTGTATTTAAATTTATATATTGTTATATTCTTCTTCTTTTTCTTTTATGTGCTTTGTCCTTTCTTGACGTAGGCGATCATAGCTTTCCACTTCTACCTATCCCTGGTGGCACTTAGCACGCTTTCTTCTGTTACCCCAAGCAATCCCCGTTCTGTCATCCACCTGCTCAGGCCCTTCAAATATGTTATCCGCTGCTTTTTCCTGTGTCTTTTTCCTTCTATCTGACCTGTTAGTATCAGATTCTCCAAGACTTCCTTCCTCGTTGCATGTCCCAGGAACTTTAGCTGTCTTTTCCTGATGCTTAATATTAATTTCCTTTTTGATTTCATTCTTTCCAAAACCTCATCATTGCTCACATGCTCAATCCATGATATCTGTAGCATCCTTCTGTAGAACCAGATTTCAATTGCTTCAAGTTTTTCTTTCATCTTTGATGATATTGTCCAGCATTCACTGCCATATTGAACAACTGACATCACATAGTAATCCAGTACTTTTTTCTTTGTTTCTAGCGAAATTTTCCTGTCTCTTAATACTCTACTCGACTTCTGGAACGCGTCCTTTGCCATGCCAATTCGCCTTTGGATCTCTGTGCTGCACTTTCTGTCTTCTGTTAGAACACTTCCCAGATATTTAAATTTTGGTACCTTCTTGATTTTAGTATCCCCCACCTGCATTTGGCATTTTGGGCTGCTGTTTTATTAGCAGATTTTCGATAGATATTTACTTTTAGACAATTATCAATACGTTTGAACATAATATCGAGGAAAGGTATTGTCTTTGCTTTCATTTCAAAAGTAAATTTGATTGAATATTTAATGTTGCTTAGTTTATTTATACGATCAGGCAATATTTTCATGTAAATATGTATTAATAATCATCATCAGTATACTGGAAATATGTTGATTATTTGATAAAACATTAGAAATAAACTTTATAAGAGTGACTTGTTCCAAGAATTAATGTCAATTTTTCTGCTAGTCTATAACCAATTCCATATACAATATGTTTGCTTTATGCGTTTTAGGGAGACCAAAAATTAACTAACTTTGTACGCACTTGAATTGAATATTTTCAATTTCAGGAATTATTTTGTATTCATCAAATTCCTCACAAGTATATTTGTTCGTTGTTTTTGTTTCTTATTCATACTAAAAGTTCCACCTACTTTATATCGGACAGTGGCTGAAATATTTATATTTATTTGGAGGTTAAATTTTGTAGTGTTTTATGCATCTTTGTGGTAAGTTTTTTGACTTGTCCTTTCCTAACATGACAGTTAGTAATAGAAATTTTAACACCACATCAAACTATTTACGTCCACGGAATCGACTTAGCTTAATTTCTACCATATTACATTTGTAAAGAGGAAGTTCTTTTTAGACAGAAATGATTTTATTGTGGGGAAAAAAGAAATCGTCATAATGCTTCCCTGAAACAACAATGTTAACTACCTCAACACAAGAGAAAATCTCTGTCTATCTCACTTATCCTCCTAATCTTCATTTGCTTCCACCTCCTCTAACGTCCATATCACAAACTACATTCAGTAATTTACTCTCATGTGTGGCTCTTAAGATTTGTATTGGGTGAATCTTAGAATAAAAAGAAAATCGTATTCTTTCTTTGTCGTTGGGAAATCTTTGGTGCAATAACTATTCTTTCTTAATTAGAAGTCTCTAGGTTTTTATATCTATTCTGAATCTGATTGGATGATTGGAGAATAACATATATGCTGATTCTTTCAAAAGTTTTATTTTCTAATACGCTCTAGAAGCGAGATTGATATTTGAATGAGATCATGAATGAAAATATCATTCAAATGTTGAGTTAATGGCACGTTTCTCTCCCTTTTTCTTGTTTCAGGTTGTAATTCTAAAAAATAAATCGTTTCCTTTTTCAGTGTTCCAAGATGTACATGTGATGATCTTTGTTGGTTTTGGTTTTCTGATGACATTCCTCAAAAGATATGGATACGGAAGCGTTGGATTCAACTTCTTGCTTGCCGCCTTCGTTCTCCAGTGGGCCACACTTGTTGGAGGTTATCTGACAAGCCATGGCGAGAAAATCAAACTCACCATTGATACGTAAGTCTGAAACTTCAGCACACTTTTTCTCGGTTATTTAATACCAAATACGGTTGTTTTGATAAACTGTTGTATATATATATATATATATATATATATATATATATATATATATATATATATATATATATATATATATATATATATATATATATATATATATGTGTGTGTGTGTGTGTGTGTGTGTGTGTGTGTGTGTGTGAGAGAGAGAGATACAGCGAATCATAACTGTATGCTGATAACTATATATATAACGGTCATGTCACGTTGAATACACCGGTTCCCGCTCGATCACCGAAGTTAAGCAACGTTGAGCCTGGTCAGTAGTTAGGTGGGTGACCACTTGGGAATACCAGGTGCTGCTAGCGTTCACGGATGTGCGTTGTGGTGTGGTGGATGTCGGCTCGGAGGGGAAATCGGTGAGCCGAGTTCCAATACCAGTCGAGCACACTGCATTTACTTGCGCACTAGTACCCTTAGGAAAGGTATTAATCCGTTTGTTCCCTCCAATTATGGGTTAAATAATTGAGGTCTGCTGTTCATACGATCTGTGGCAGATTTCTGCACCGATTGTTTGTTATCAGCAGTTCCAAAAAGTGTGGATGGTGCTACACAATGCCTTCACCACTATAAACAAATCTTTGTGTGGATGTCTTACTAAGGTTAAACCCTCATACATTGAAATCGATGGGAGAGTCCATAATTATATATATTCATTTGGAAATGAGTTGTTTTCGCAACCTAGGTTTCAACCTTACGGTATCTTCAGGCGATTTGTTGTAACTGATTTTCCATTTTTCAAACGTACAAAGCGGTACTAGAATTTTTAAACAACCTGAAATTTTTAAAATTATGCAGCTTTTACCTAAGGATCTTAAAATACTTTCATCCGTATCACACGCAAACTTTATCAAGGCAATGTACAAATCTTACTAGGCAACAGGTATTTATAAACAGGAGTAAAAATTTTATTCTTCTAAATTTTTTTAATTTTACTATGCTCATAAATATACTTTACATTGACTGAAAGTCAAGGTAAATTATGAAAGATGCTAAGTCATGTAATCTAATAAAAGAGTGTGAGTAAATGTTATTATTATTGTTGTTTTATTATCTAATTATTATTTACTAGGTGAACTCGTGAAAATTCTATGAAGGTTTTACAACACTGATTTTTCGATTAAATTATGAACCTAAGCACCGTTTCCTCACCGTCAAGATTGACGTCAGAAATAAATTATTTAGGCACGATTCTTTGTTTCTTTGATACAGTCTGCAGGGAAATTGCAAAGATTTCAATTAGTCGGGAACACGCATATATATATATATATATATATATATATATATATATAAACATATTGTAACATTTCAATGTTATAATTTATTAATAAATATTATTATTATTATATATATATATATATATATATATATATATATATATACATATATAATACTATTCACTTTTAGGGAAAATGTTATCAACTACAACTTTACATACTTGTTTGTGTCTTTTGGTTCAAAAGTTACATACTACACCTGATAGATGAACATATTGTTTCAGAACGTAGGGGTAAAATTACCTCTTTACTGTCAGTCTTTATACTGAACTAGAACAAACACAATATGGTACTCACTCGTAAATGTTTGTTTCATTCACAAGAAAGACTAATTTATTTTATTCTTACTATTTATTTATTCTATTCTTAAAGCACACTATTTGTGAATGACTAGTTTTAGCCGTCGAAATTTCAAGGATTTTTTATAACACTGATTAAGTACCGTTTTAATCGCTTTTTTATTATTTTGAGCATATACTTCTGTTAATATTTAGCGGAAATCTAAAGACGCCTACAGTCGTTTTGTAGTTAACAACGTATTATAGTGGGTTGCTTATCTATTCCTTTTTCTAGTTGTAGTGAGAGTCTGTTCTAGTGAAGGGTAATTGTATACTGTTGCAGGTTAACGGAATTTGACCTTGTGTTAGATAGCCCACTATAAGTCATAAAATTATTATAAAATCAAGAAAAGCAAATTGAGTTGAAAATAACATTTATATATGTACATGTGAATTAATGTTTTACAATTAAAGTAATACTTGAATATAGGTCCAACGGAGGTTAAAATGTTCATGGCAAATAATAAGCTGAAAGAGATTTAAGGCTTAGGAATGTTTTTCATTTTGGCAATAGAAGGCTGACAAGGAGAATTCGATACTTAAAGTAGTGTGGAGGCGTCTTGTATGTAAGGAATGTCTTTGATGTATTCGCTCCTTAGGTCAGTGAGTACTTTTGAGACAAGGAAGAAAGTAAGGAGAGGTGAAGGTAGGCGAACATAGTAGCCGCTTGACTTAAGTCAAGGGGATATTGATTACACTCTTCTCCTTGGTGTCTGTCTGCTAGGTGCTTTCTGTCTTGGCTTTTTTTATCTGCTTTTTGGATCAAAAGCAGCTCGTTTGGGATTTCCCACTTGTATTTAATTCTGAGCTTCCTATTGGCTGATAAATAAAATTCGCGTAGGCTCGCGAAATGGAAATTTAATATTTGATTAATTTTTATTTTTCAACCGGAACATCTGCGCGAACTCAGATGCGCACGGACGACTTTTGATCATTTGCTTTTTGTTCGTGAAAGTGCGAACATCCGGTCCATCACTTTTGCTCGGTATCACCACAGTATACTCGTTAAATCATTCTGAATATGTAAACAAGATTCTCGAAAAAAATACAAAGGATCTGTGGTTCATATAACATCGGGACGATCTTCAGAAGGAGTTCTACACTTTGCAGGAACCTCTGCCGAGTAAGACCCCAACAGAGGAAGATATGACTAAGGACTGTGTGTACGCCATTCCATGTAGATGTGGAAATAAATATAAAACAGGCCACTCCCTTAAGGTAAGGCTACTAGAACACCACAAGGCCGTAACGTGAGATGAGGTAGAAAAATCAGGCGTAGCTTACCATATATGAAAGGGGGTCACCGCCCTCTGTTGGATGAAGATGAAATAATAGATAGAGAACGCAACTGGAAACTACGTAAACTTAATGAATCAGCACATATGCTAGGCTACAAAAATCACCTAAGCCGACCAAGCATAAAGGTCTATGGAGTGCCAAAGAAAATCATTAGTGTCAAAAATTGCAATATGAACACTAGTAAAAAATAGTTACTGAACATTAGGTTAATAAGTTCCAGAAATTCAGTTGTTGTTGTCCTTATATGGCCTAGTAGATAAAGACGTTGGTTAGTTCCAGTGACTTGACCCAAAGAATTGTGAGTTCAATACTAGGCTACAGTAGTGGAAAAATAGTAACTTGGAGAGTCGGGTTAGAGGAAGATAACTCATGACTACCAAAAGAAGCTTTGCACAAGAAAAGAAAATGATATACCCCAGTGATATATATATATATATACATATATATATATTATTACTTTAGAACATGCACAAACTACAAACAACGACAATTTTTATATTGAGCACTGTTTTAACTAAATGTTTTGAACGTTGCAATTATTTCCTTTGTTTCTTATTCATTTGAATATATAATAATAATAATAATAATAATAATAATAATAATAATAATAATAATAATAATAGCAACAACAATACTAATAATACCAATAGTAGCCAATTTCTCTGACGAGCCGTTAGCCGAAACCATGGTAGGTTGTTGGCTCTTGCTCAGATTTTCTGTCTTTGTATATATATATATATATATATGTGTGTGTATGTGTGTGTGTGTGTGTGTGTGTGTACTTAGGCAGAAAAAATTCTTTTCGATATGTCAGATTAAATAAATTGCAAACATTATGTTTGCTTATTTTTAATAAAATCCGTTCATACTCACGAATAATCTTTCGCGTATTATAATTGAAAGATTTCAGTTATTAGCTGTAATGTTGACAGATGTTATTATCACTCATTTCTCAAGGTACCCTAGTACTTGCAATCTCTTTTTACTTTTTACTTTTAACCTGTACCACCGAAGTTCCATTCTATGATCACAGAAATAATATATACGTGCAACGGGACGGTGTTTAATGGGCTCAGTTCTGGATCCATCTTCAGCAACTTCTACAAGGACAACCTAGAAAATAATATATTTACCACCACTACAACCCCCCCATCTACATTTACTAACTCCCCATATAAAAAAAACAACCAGCAAAAACTCTAGCACTCTCAACTATAAGAGTGAATGCCCTAACTACTACAAAATAGCACTTACGCACAATTTAATCAACCGAGCACAAATCAACTCCTCCACAAAAAGATATTTTACTCTGAACTAAAAAATATTAAGCAAACTCGCATTAATAATGACTTCCCAAACCACATTGTAGATGAAGAAATAAGACGATATTTCAATAACCTCAATACACATCAAACAAAATATGGTACTTCCACAAAAAACCCTAAACATATCAACCTCTTCTATTGCAACCGATAAGTACATAAAAGATGAAAAAATAATAAAAAAATCTCATTCGTACTAACATATCTCCCGTTGATCCTAATAAAAAATTAAAATTAATAATATATTATAAAAGGTACAATAGTACTAATTTAATTATCCGTAATAACTCCTCTCCACCAACTGATGTGTTTCGTTAAACCAACATTATATATCAATTCAAATGCCCCTTACCAGAATTTATCTACGACAAAAAAAAAAAAAAAAAATCTATATATATATATATGTTGGATTTACAACAATTACATTACTAGATGTCTTACATTACATTTGTCCGACCATTCGTCCATTTCTAGACATCTACAACAACATTCCTATTTACACTCAATATATAAAAAAATAATGATCGATAATACAACTATCTTAAACCAAGAAAACAACAAAAGCAAACTACAGATTCTCGAGGCAATATTCATTATAACACTTAGGCCGTCAATTAATAGAATCAGCTATAAATATTGTAGTAATGTTCTAAAATGTTTGTAAAAAGAAGAGTTTTTTCATGTTTTAACACGTGCATGACCATGACATTACAACATATAAAAAAAATTCTATTTTGGATAATTTTCACGTTCTAATCAAAGCTAGCAATTTGTCAACCGTTATATTTGAAGCGGAAAAAGGTTTAGAGTATTTTTTAGCAACGCAGTTTTGCTGTTATTTTATTATTTTATTTTTTTACCATAACTCACACCCCTGAAGCTGATCTCGGAAAGAGAGTGAAAGTACTTCTTTGTTACCTTGAGAAATGAATGATAATAACATCTGTCAATGTTACAGTTCATTTCTGACATCTTTAAATTATAATATGAGAAAGATTATCCGTGAGTATGAAAGGATTCTATTAAAAATAAGCATATATATATATATATATATATATATATATATATATATATATATATATATATAATGAAATATTTTGAACATTATTTTTACCGATATTCGTATTTAAGTAGATATTCTGTTTTTAATTAAACCGTATTTTATATTTATATATTTATATATTTTTCGTTATAAAAATTTATCGTGAAATAATCAGGCCAGTAGATATAAATATAAAATACTGTTTAATTAAAAACAGAATATCTACTTAAATACGAGTATCGGTAAAAATAATGTTCAAAATAATTCATTACAAATTGTCGGTTGCTTATAACCAAGTTTCGTTAATTTCCGTAACATGTATATATATATATATATATTTTATTTTACGATTTATGAATAATATTTCTTATTGTGTATGGGATTTCATCATTTTTTTTAATGCCAAAAGATTTGAGCCGCAATATTGTAACCTCTGTCAATATCATTTCCGATTCAAATTTAAAACTTCTCACTTTGAGCCGTTTTCATTGTCTCTTTCCTCTCTACATTTTCATTTTCTCACTTATTTTTCTCTTCATTTTCTATTTCTTTTTTATCTATCATTTTCTTAGCTTCTCATCTTATTTTCTTTTTCTTTCTTCCCTTTTTTTCTTTTTTAAATATTTTTTACCTCATGCAGAGATTTTTTTTTACAAAATAAAGGGGAATGTTGTTTTCATATAATAAAAAAAGAATACAGACGTGTATTACCATCATTGTTAATACATACCTGATGAGTCATTGTTCTTTCAATGTCGAAACAAAATGTATAATTTTAAGCTAGGTTTAAATAAAATAAATTTCGACATCTCTACTAACATACTCCAATGCCTATAATGGACGGGAGAGGTCATAGTTACTACGCTTACCCCCTCTACCCATAGTCGTAGCAGTTCGCAGACCAATCCCCTCATGCCACTAGACCCTCATCTGACCAAGAACCCACCACCACCAGTTCGTCACCGCCTACGGCCATCTGCCACGCTAAAAATGGACCTGTCTCCATGATTTAATTTTCTCTGTTTAATTCCACTCTGTTAATAATTTAAATGTTCTGTGTTCACTATATATTAAATGTTCATTCTTTGATAATGGCTTATGTAAGCCGAAAGCTCAGACCCGATAAAAAATCAACAATTACTGCGATTTCTTTTTTTTTTTAAATCATATCACCCCAAGCAAGGCGAAAACGCCACTGATACGCAGGAAGCTACGTAAGAGTGAAAAGATTGGAAAAGAGAAAAACCGGAAACCACAACCTGAATAGGAAACAAGGGATAAGCCTCTTCACCCGTTCTATAGATGTGGGTGGAGTGTGAACCGGGCGATAGTTTAGACTATCTACTCCAATAAAGACTATCTACTTGTCTTTTAATGACAGCACTATCAAGCTAATCAGATCACACGAAAGGACCTTACACAAAATAAATAGACAGAACTTGTCTATATTATTCAATGAAACCTGTATTTATATATATATATATATATATATATATATATATATATATATATATATCATGAGGATTTTTTAGCTTAATGCTAAACAAACCAACGTGTTGTTGATAATGCTATCTTTTTCATTGATAAAGCAGTCCTTACCTTAAAAAGTCCTTCTAATAATAATAACTAGAATAGAGAAAATGAACACATATGCTCTTGTCCGGACATTACATAAATAAGTAAAAGTAGAATCATTTATGATCGTGTAAAGTTTACGTCAGTATCACGGCATTCGTTTTGTAATAGCAAAGCCCCAGAGCTTAAACAAGAAAGCGTAAACAAAATAAATCTCTATTTTACAAAGTGTTCCAAGTGTTAAAAGCATAACAGATTATATGTAAAATAGAACCCTAAAATGTAAATGTATCTTCTTCCGTTGTTCACATAGGAGAACAGGCATAATAAGAGAACAATTATAATAAGGAGAGGTAGATAGAATGTGCGTTGTGGTCCAGTAGATATCGACACGGAACGAGATATCGGAGAGCCGAGTTCGAATTCCAGTTGAATTCGTTGCAATCATATACGCGCAAATACCCTTGGGAAAGGTATTAATCCGTCTCTTCCTTCCAGCTATGGGTCAAATAACAGAAGAGATTGGGTTCTACAGCCTTGGTTGGCAACCAGCCTACCACAGAAAGCAATGGCAACCTATTGCGGGATAATCTTCTGCCTAGTCAGTCATGTCTCTTTCGAGACATGATTGCCCAAGCGTTTATCACGTATGGCACTTAACTGACTGACTCAAGGCTCTCTTGCTTCATACTCCCACCTCTTTATTAACAATCTTATTTATTTAAATAATTGCATTTCAAGCAAAGAAAAGGGTTGGATTGTTGATTGCGATATAATATTAAAAAAGAAAAATACAATTAAAGAGCAGGAGCAATAAAAGAGGAATCAAGAAGACAGTAGATAAAGATTGACATTGAACTTAAATTCTTGAAAATCAAAGTAGACTTTAAAGCATGTAGCCAGAAGAGTTCCACGAGCAAGAAGTATGAACTATTTATGATTGTTATTGCAATATTTTGCCAAAGTTTTTAAATTTACGATGCAATAGGGGGATTTCTACGAGTATTTTATTGTCGTAACACTCAACATCAGCTTACTCAGTCATTAACTTAAGAATTAAGATTCAACAGAATATTAAAATAGGAAAACTGAATTTTTTAATACGAATTTACAAAGGTTTTGTACCTCCATCACAGGCGCAATACTATCATATTTTCATGTCAAAGTAAATAAACTTAGTCAACAAGTAGATCTATTAATTAGATATTTACTGACTTATTTTTTTACTTTTTCGTTTAGCTTGTTGACGTCTGACTTTGCTGCTGCAGCGGTGTTGATCTCGTTTGGCGCCCTTCTGGGGAAAGCCAGTCCTACTCAGTTGGTTATCATGGCGCTGATTGAAATCGTTTTATTCTCCGTCAGTGAACATCTAGGACTCCATACGTTTAAGGTTAGTCAATAAAGTTTATCTATCTATCTATCTATCTATCTATCTATCTATCTATCTATCTATCTATCTATCTATTATGATAATCTTTCTACGTACCTATCCCATTTGTCTATTTTTCATGTTATTCTATCTATCTATCTATCTATCTATCTATCTATCTATCTATCTATCTATCACATTCTCTTCATTATCTATCTATCTATCTATCTATCTATCTATCTATCTATCTATCTATCTATCTATCACATTCTCTTCATTATCTATCTATCTATCTATCTATCTATCTATCTATCTATCTATCTTTAATGATAATCTTTCTACGTACCTATCTCATTTGTCTATTTTTCATGTTATTCTATCTATCTATCTATCTATCTATCTATCTATCTATCTATCTATCTATTTATCTATCTATCTATCTATCTATCTATCTATCTATCTAGTCATCATTTTACATTTAAGCTTAATATAATGATGATTTCATAACAATATTGATTTTTCTCATTATAAGTTATATATATGAAATAATCATATATTCATATGGCAAAACAGCGAGCTCATATCTATCTATCTATCTATCTATCTATCTATCTATCTATCTATCTATCTGTTTCTGTCGTTCTATTTATATTTTGTAGGTATCTCATTTTATTTATATCTATAAAAACTATTTTTATATCTGTATGTACTACTAAACACACGCACACACACACATATGTATGTATGTATGTATGTATGTATGTATGTATGTATCCTCAAGGAGAACTTTTTGGGTCAATTCACTGAACTAACCAATGTCTATATCTACTGAGTTAAGTGCCCTTCAGGAAACATGGCCCAGTGGATGTAGACGTTGGTTAGTTCCAGTGACTTAACCAAAAGTGTTGTGAGTTCAGTAACAGGCTACAGCAGCGGTGAACAAACAAGTTAGAAGAGTTAAGTTAAAGGAAGATAACTACATCTCTACCAGAAGAATGAGAATGATATACCCCAGTGTTATACCCCAGTGATCATAATAAAGGGTTCGAATTGAAATTCCTAACACCTGAAGAAGGCAGGGGTGTACAACGGCCGAAACGTCGTAAGCATCGCAGCAAAGATGAGGAAAATAGTTTAAATAATGTAAATAGTGTAAGCACTACATCATCTTAGAAGTATAGACAAATGCAGACAGAAAGTTCTTGTGAGTGCCGCTACTGTATATTCAAAAAATGTTGATCTGCAACCCGAATTTTTAAAATAGTCTTTTCAAATCAATGTACATAAACATAGAAATATTCGTAATTCAAAGAAAATAGTTAAATCAAGACCTTCTACTATTTAATTGTATACATCATTAATTTATCAAATTATAATAAAATAATAAATAAAGATTAAATAAAACTCAATAAATATGTACAAAAAATATCAATAACAGCAAGAATAACATTTACTCACTTTTAAGTTTTGTTTATTACACATTAAATTCTATAATTTAAAATATTCCATAGTTTAACTTGACTTTGACAGCTTGAAGTATCTGAGCGTTGTTAGATTTTAAAATTTTGAAAATCTATTGATACCTTTACTTCCGTTTATAAATACCTGTTGCAAAATAAAATCCTTACATTTACCTTAATAAACTTTGTTAAATATGGAAAGTAATGAACTCCACTGACCTAATTCACGCTGACATAGGTTTCTTCAAAACTGCTAACCTGTTATTTAACATATTGATGGGGATAGAAAATGGATGCACGTTTTTCCCATCATGAATGCTTTAGTATATTAGAAAGGTTTATATATATATATATATATATATGTGTGTGTGTGTGTGTGTGTGTGTGTGTGTGTGTGTGTGTGTGTGTGTGTGTGTGTGTGTGTGTGAAATATATGTATATAAATGTATATATATACATGCAATTTGTTATATATATTATTTATATATCACATATGCGCGATACTTATTGGAAAGCGTACAATATCAGTGATAAAGCTAACATATTCAGTTGGATTGATGTGAGTTTGTGATCCTGCGTTTCACGCTTCCGTGATCATCAGACAAACTCTGACGATCGCGGAAGCGTGAAACCCACAAACTCACATTAATCCAACTGAATATATATATATATATATATATATATATATATATATATATATATGTGTGTGTGTGTGTGTGTGTGTGTGTGTGTGTGTGTGTGTGTGTTAGTGTAGTGTTGAGTTGTGATAATGTTTAGCGCCAAGGTCGCCAAGGTTTTTTTTTTCAGCAGTTTTATTGATAAAAAAAAGTATTTTGGTGAACAATTTTTTTTTGTCGTAGAGGGCTCGATATCGGGCTAGAGATAGAGCATTGATAGGATCAATGCTGAGAAGTTTGTGTCCATCATTATGTCCTCACAAATCTTCCAAGACGCTATTAACATGCTCAATTGAGTGATAAAGTTCTCAACATGAATCATATATATATATATATATATATATATATATATATATATATATATATATGGTGATTGAAAAGTAACTATTTTATGTATGAGTGACTAGCCAGGATACCTGACCTAAAACCCTGTGAATTTTTTCTTTGTGGTTGGTTTAAGGAAAAAGTTTACGATACCAAGCCACGACTTTCGAAGAACTTGATAAGAGAATACATAAGCGTTATGTCTTCCGTACAACAAGAATTCCTTGTAAAATCAGTTGACACGATTCTTGGATGACCCGAGAAGCTGATAACGAAATCTTTTACACATATTGAATTTTAAATCAAAGCTCATGCTAAACGTTTTCTGCTCATATCCATTTCTTGTAAAAATTATAGCTAATAAATAAATCATAAGAATCTTAAAATGGGGAGTTACTTTTCAATCATCCTATATATATATATATATATATAATTAGATTTGTTTTTCAATAACAAATATATTTCGACACGGAAATTTCTAGGTTTCGAAAAAAATATTATTCACTATGATCTAATATTGCCTGATGACGAGATAGAAATATCGAAGCATAGAAATTTCCGTGTCGCAAAGTATTTTTGATTAAAAACAAATTCAATTATATGATTGTATTATACTCTACAATATTGATTGTATTGAGCACTTTTATAAAATAAAAAAAAGTAAATGCCAGAGAAATCAGAATTGTAAAACTGTTGGTTTTCTTTATATATATATATATATATATATATATATATATATATATATACTTAATAGCACTGTCATATTACATCGAGTACTGTTCTATTAACACCTGATAAATATTTATATATCGGTGTGTATCTGTGTGTATACAGATATTTATAGGATATATATATATATATATATATATATATATAGGATTAATAGAAATTTTAAATTTGTATTAATCCAAGTAATGGTCTATATCTGATATCGAGCACTTATTGCAATGTCTTCTTGCCTTACAATTCCTTTCTTTCAGGCTTTCACCGATTGACAGCATTTCGGGCTTTATACTATGTTCGTTATATATATATATATATATATATATATATATATATATATATATATATAAAACAAATTCTGATGTTCAAATTCGCTGAATGACCATTTCTACGAGAAATCCCTACGAGAAATTCCTAGCGTCATCAGCAACGAATTTATTCTAAAAATCAAATAACAATAATTTGCTATTCGATTCCAAAAAAATTGTTATTTATTCAAAAAAATCATTTATTATTCATTCCTAAAATAAATTGTTATTTTGTATTATAATTGGCTCTCTAATTTGAATATAAATTGCATTGAATTTGTATTAATCCAAGTAATATGCTCTACAATTAATGACACATTAATAACGGAAAATCAGTTTTTGGCCTATTCGGAAATGAGATTTGAACAGGAGCCACATGATCGGAACGCTGATGCATTGATCATTTAGACACACGCACATTTGGTAAATTATAACGGGGCATTGAAGGAGGCGAAATTATAACATTTAATTATATTAATATGATTAAACTAGGATTTATTTATTAGCTATAATTTTTACAAGAAATGGATATGAGCAGAAAACGTTTAGCATGAGCTTTGATTTAAAATTCAATATGTGTAAAAGATTTCATTATCAGCTTCTCGGGTCATCCAAGAATCGTGTCAAATATATTCTTATTTCTTTCGGCCGTCTTTCTTTTTCATATCACTCCACCATGATCAGTTTTAATATTAATGTAATTAATATTAATTAAGATCGGGTTTTTGAGATTTACATACCTGCTTTTCCTTTTGGATTTGAGTTACATATATATATATATATATATATATATATATATATATATATATATATATATATATATATGTAAACTTATTTATAAATGGAACTTTGTCTGTGTGTACGTGTGTGTATGTGTCTGTGTGTGCGTGTCCGTTACCTATAGACTCCGAAACGGCTGAACCGATATTCTTGAAAATTTACACATTTGTACTATAAGCGTCTGCGAGTGTTTTTAGCTAGATTTTGTGTCAAGGTACACCCGATAAATATCGAAAATCGATAATCGAAAAAATCGGGTTATAGAAGGAGTGGTCCGATTTTAATCAGATTTGATACACTCCTAGACAAAGACATAAATAACGATATTCAAAAGTTTCAAGGTTGCAGTTCTTACAATAGTGCAGAAAATCGATAATATATATATATATATATATATATATATATATATATATATAAAAGGCAAGATGTTTGTGTGTGTGCCTGTTTATCTGCTAATATGCTATATCATATTTCTTCTTATCAAGCTACCTTCGCAGTTCTTTCTCTGCAACTCATTCTACTCAGAAATATTTTAATTCAATTTAATCATTTTCTTTTTCGTTCTTTCTTCCTTTCTTTCATCTCGCTAATATAAATTCTTCTTCTTTCTCCGTGAAAATTAATGTTTCTTTCTTTCTTTGTACTTCATTCTTTCATTCGCCTTTTCTCTCAGTTCTGTTTTACTTATTTCTTTATGGCCTTTTCTTCGTTGATTTCTTTTCTCGTTCACTTTTTCTTTACTTCTTCTGACAATCACTTTCATCTTCTCTTTCTTTCTTCAGATATTATTTTTTTTTTTTTTTTTTGCTTTCGTCTGTCTTTCTTTTTCGCCCTTTCTTTTTCTTTCTGTCCGTTTCACCTCTCTTATTTTAATAGCTATTCGTTTTCTTTTCTCTTCTTTTTCTTTAGCTTTCATCTTTTATTTATTTATTTATGTATTTCTCTCTCTCATTCTCTCTCTCTCTCTCTCTCTCTCTCTTTCTTTCAGCCTTCTTTCTTTTTCATATTATTGGTCTTTCTGTTATGCTATTTTTTCTTCTACTTGCATGAATCTTATGAATGCAACATAAGACCACTATTGGAAAGTGCCTGTTAAAATATTTTTCTTACATTCCAGTTCCTTTAATTCAATTTGAAATTCGGTTCTAAAATCTTTCTATTCTCAGGTGGTTGACATAGGTGGTTCCATGTTCGTGCATGCCTTTGGTGCCTACTTTGGTCTCTCTGTCAGTCGCGTCTTGCACAATCCAGAAGTTGAAGAATCAAGGAAAGAAGGCGCTGTCTATCACTCTGATATGTTTGCAATGATTGGTAATGTGTTAATTTGGTATTTAATTTGACTAATTTTTCCAGCGTTGTTTTCAGAGAATATTTTCTGCTCTTCCAAAAAGAAATGGCCAATTTATTTTCATATCAACTTTTTGTTTTATCATTTCACCGCCACTAATGCGCAAGGGGTTACAGTGAAAGAAAGAAAGAAGATTCAGGAGTTGTCGAAGAAATGATAGAAGATGAATGAGATTCAAGGTGATAGAAGATAGCAATTGACGTTTTGTAGCTACCAAGGAGGCAAGTAAACGGAAGGGAATTCCACAAGTGGGAAGTGCAAGGAAAGAGGCTGCTGGAGTAGAAATAGTGGTTGCATTTTAAGATTTCAATGGTAAAAGGGTGGTACTCAGATGCCGGCCTAGTAGCAAGCTTACATTCATGTGGACAGTTACCAGAAACAAAAATCCGTCGAGCAGTTGCCATGAAAAATAATTGTAGAAAAGACAGAGAAAAGCCACGTCACGTCGGCGAGAAAGTGACTGAAGTCGAGATGCCAAGTCAGGATCGATTACATTCCAGATCCTTCTTTGGATTTTGTCGACAACTTCGAGATCAATACCAACAGTACCGGCCAGATATGGTAACAGTATTCGCTGCATGGACGAATGGAAGATTTATCAATGTACAAGGTGGATTCTGACATGACAAAATTTCTGTGAACTCACGTGTCTTCTTTTTTTTATCAACTTTACCCCAAGCAGTAAAGCCATTAAGATGTAAGGGGTTATTGGGTGAGGGAGAGTTAGAAACAGGAACTTTGCTAAGGAGCGAAAACAGGGGAAGATTAATCAGGAGGACAGCAGATATCGATTGACATTGCATTTGTATTTTTAACGATTAAAGTTGATTGGCATACATGGAGACGGAAAGGAATTCCATAAGCGAGAATTGTAAGGAAAGAAACTGTTATCATAGAACTTATGGCTGCATCTGTTCAGCTCGGATTGTTGAGACCTCTTTGCCAACCTAGTACTGAGCTCATAGCTTTCTTTAGAATTTCAGTCATTTTGAGTTTTTCAGGATGATATATCCAAGCTATTGGAGCATAGCTGTTTTTGTTTAGTAACCATTTCAAGGAGGATTGCCAGCCAAGGCTAAATAGTTTTTTTTATCTGCTCATTGTTTGAGGTCTTGTGATTACTTAATTGCACAACCATTGAAGGTTTACGAATAGTTTCTTCAACTCAGTTTTACTCTGAAGGTTTGGGTCTACCCATTGTATGGCTTGAAAGCACATCTCGACAGTGGCGCACGATGACACATTAATAACGGAAAATCACTTTTTGGCCTATTCGGAAATGAGATTTGAACAGGAGCCACATGATCGGAACGCTGATACATTGATCATTTAGACACACGCACATTTGGTAAATTATAACGGGGCATTGAAGGAGGCGAAATTATAACATTTAATTATATTAATATGATTAATCTCTTTATTTGAGTCTTAAATTAACATTTGTTTTTATTATCATGAACATTTGATAGAAAAACAATGTGGCAAAAATAATTTTTGCTCACTTGCTAAGAAATGAGATTAGAGAAAATTTGAATGAGCTTCATTATACATTATTCCCTTTTAAAATGACATTGTGAAAACATTTAATTAGAAACAAAAATATAGCGTATTATATATATATATATGTATGCGTGAGTGCATGTGTGTATTTACATATATATATATATAGTGAAACAAAGTTGTGGTACAGGTAGGTTTTTTAATCTGCAGTTCGTGCATTTACTTTTATAAAGAGTGCTCGATAAAAAAACGTAGAGCGTTATATTGTAATTGTTGTTACAATGGTTTATAAATTCATAGTATCACTACACAAAATTTTTCGCGTTTCGAAGCTAACCTTGTATTTAGCTTGCCTCTCTTCGGATGAAGAAGTTGGAATGAAAATTATCTGGTGAAAAAAACATTTATTTGTGGTGAATATGCTTTTTTTCTTTTAGGTGAAAGTGGGGTTGGGTGCACATTTGGATTCTGTTGACCTTATTTAAGTCTTAAATTTAGGTGTTTGGGGGGAAATAGCTTAGTTCAGGACAGGTTTTCCTATTTATCATGCCTGGATGTAGTCGTGGTGGCGTCGTTGTTAATGATATGGGTGGTGTGTGACTTTTTGTATGGTTTAGTCGATTTTTTATGGTTTTTGAGGTGCTGCTATTTGGGTTAGGAGAGGGTATGTGTTGTTTTGTTTTGGGCTGGTCACTTTATCGTTTAGTTTTGATTATTTTGTATTGGGATATATGTTTTTTTTTTGTTTTTTGCAGTGTCGGTATTTTCTTTTATTTTTCTACCATTTACAGGTAACTGGACTTATTGTTGGTGTGGTGTGGAGTTTGTTGTCTTCTGTTTCTACTTTTTTGTTCTATTTATTAATAGTGTTGTTTATGAGTATTTATTGCATTTTTTGGGGGGGTCATGTGGGTGGGGTGCTTTTTTGTTTATTTAAATTTTAACGAGAAATATTTGCGATGTTTGTATAATATTGCTAATTCGCCTCTTCGGTTTAATAGTTCGCTACTGTTGGGGTACTTTAGACTGTGTAGCTTTTCACTTAAACATAAAGTGCAGATGTCGTCAAGTGAGTTGCAAGTTCTAGTTTTTTCTAGGATTTTCCATTTTACTTTGGGTTTCTGTTTTGAATCCTTTAGCTTCCAATAGTATGTAGAAAGGGATGTTTGGTTTCAGTATAAGCTGTTTTTAAATGAGGTTAGGTGCATGTACCAGCGCTGTTTAAAAGTGTTCTTAATTGATCCAATATACACTTTATTTATAGTTGGATTTTCGATTGATGGTATGTTGCATTGATAGATTATTGAGTTTATTTTACATTTATTTGGCCGTGGGCAGTTGCTAGGGTTTCTACAATTGCACATGTTTTTATTGTTGTCTTTTATTGTATTTCGGTAGTCGGTTTTATTCTGATATGTGTGTTGATTTAGGATATATATGTTATGGTTTGTTATGATTTTTTTCTAGGTTGTTAGTGCAACTGTAGCTTAGTTTAAGTGTATTTTTGTTGAAGATTTTACTAAGAGGGTTATTTGTGGGGAAATGTTTTTTGATTAAGTTCAGCAGCTTTTGTCCTACCTTGGTGTTTATCATTTGGTTGAAAGGAGGTGTGTACCAAATGATTTTTCTATTTCTATTTTTCTTGTTATGGTTATAGCTGGTTATGTATTGGATGTCTTGGTTTTTGTAGCCGCATTTTAGGGACTTGTTGAAGAGACTTTTGTGTTTGTTAAATATTTCTTCGCTGGACGACTTTTGACTAATTCTATATTTTATAGAGGAGGGTATATGTTTGATTATACTAAGGGGTGGTTTGACTTTGAGTGGATGTATAGTGGTTACGCGTTGGGTTTTAAAACCCAACGAATACCCACTATTTAAATAAACAAAAAAGCACCCCACCCACATGACCCCCCAAAAATTCAATAAATACACATAAACAACCCAATTAATAAATAGAACAAAAAAGTAGAAACAGAAGACAACAAACTCCACACCACACCAACAATAAGTCCGGCTACCTGTAAATAGTTGAAAAATAAAAGAAAATACCGACACTTCAAAAAACAAAATGCATATATCCCAATACAAAATAATCAAAACTAAGCGATAAAGTGACCAGCCCAAAACAAAACAACACATACCCCCTAAACCAAATAGCAGCACCTCAAAAACCATAAAAAATCGACTAGACCATACAAAAAGTCACACACCACCCATATCATTAACAACGACGCCACCACAACTACATCCAGATATGATAAATAAAAAAACCTGTACTGCAATAAGCCACCTCCCACCAAACACCTAACTCTAAGACTTAAATGAGGTCAACAGAATCCAAATGAGCATCCAACCCCACTTTCACCTAAAGAATAAAACATAGCCACCACAAATAAACGTTTTTTTTCACCAGATAATTTTCATTCCAAATTCTTCACCCGAAGAGGGGCAAGCTAAATACAAGGTTAGCTTCGAAACGCGAAAATTTTTGTGTAGTGATACTATGAATTTTTTAAACATTGTAACAACTGTTACAATACTATATATATATATATATATATATATATATATATATATATATAGTATTGTATCCTACGTCTATGGCACGAATCGGACTTTCGTGTGTTATGCAATCATCAGGTGCATAGTTTAAACTGAAATATGAAATATGCTCCTGATGATTGTATAACGCAGGAAACTTCGACTCGTACCAGAGATATAGGATAATATATATATATATATATATATATATATATATATATATATATATACTTGAAAAATGCTTGAACAGCACTATACTATCCACATATATATGGCGTCTAAAAGACATAAATATTTCACCAACAATAAGCTGGAAAATACTGAAAAAGCACCTGCCTACAACAACATTACAAAAAAAAATGCCTACTTTGCCTACATGAAAATGTAGCAATTATATTTCATGCCCCACAAAAGAACTTACTAAGCATAAGATCAGAACTAATTTCCAAATGCAGACATGAAAATAAATACCTATTATCACAATTTATATCAAACGGATAAAAAAAAGGAACCGCTGATAGCATAATCCTATCAATTATTCTCTAGTTCAAACTCCCACCATAATAATTGCATTTATTGTTATTATCATTACACCACCATTACTAATCACTACTACCGCTTTACAATGACTATTTGCTACCACAACTGTTATTATCATCAAATATTACTAGCACTGTATTAGTCCGCAATCATCATTCACGTAAATTACTGCTCTCTGCCGTAGTAAAATGAATACCACCACACATAAATACTAACAAGCATTACAAATTAGAACTTCTACCATTTGAATATGCGCAACCACAAAAACAAGCTAATAACCAACTTTAAAATAAACAATAACAATGCAGCCTTAAATAAAATAATGGCAATTTTTACCTATCATAGTTTCACACAGACGCCATCATACGCACATGTGTACGTACAAGAAATCAACAACTGTCCGCACGTTTACATCGCTATACTATTTGAATGCACCAACCGAATGCGTATGTATGTGCGCAATGGCACACATCTACATATATATACCGAGTCCCGCACGATTCGCATATATGTTTGTGTGAGCCCCGGTGGGCGAACGTGCGTGCGTGTGTTTCTTTGCGCACGTCAATGGGTGTACAAAGGTGTATATATGTTTGCGTCTGTCATGACGACAAATTTTCCTCCCATTTCCACAAAAATTCACGAATATACACAGCCCTACATATAGCCAATTTAAAAAAAAATTAATCAGTTTGTCTGACGATCGCAAGAGCGTAAAACCCAGGGTTACAAACTCACACCTATCTATATGAATATGACAGCTCTGTCACTGATATTGAGCGTTTTCAAATAAGTACCACGCATATATAATATATAAATAATAAAATATACATAACAAATTGCATATATATATATATATATATATATATATATATATATATATATATATATATACTGATATTTATAATTATATACATATACTTTTCACACACACACACACACACACACACACACACACACACACACATATATATATATATATATATATATATAATCACAAACTAAGCATACGCCAAAACAACCCGTATTCCCCCATAGTCCAACACTTCAATCAACCGGGACACACATTAGAAAACTGCAAATGTTTACTAATAGATTCTGATTTTAGTTCTACATACTCACGCAGAAAGAAAGAAAAATACTGGATTTTAAAATTAAATACATACAGGTTATGGTTAAATAGGGACTTAGGTGTTTTGAATCTTTATAAATATTTCAATAGTTAAACATTTTTTAGATACACTTAAAATTTTTTCTTTAAAACAACATTTATAAGTATTATTAAAGATAGGCTTACGTTTACAAATATTAAAAAAAAATCTGTCGCTTCCTGCGTCACGTGATGTAAACAATCTCTCGGACGAACGCTCCTCGCAAAAACGTTTCTAATTTAAATTTTAAAATCATTTGTTTCTGATAAAAGGCTGAGGATGGTCTGAAATATCAAATATAATAACAGAAATAAATAAATACTCTCAAAAAAATACATTTTTAAACTTACAACTTTTTAGTAGTTTTTCCTATATATATATATATATATATATATATATATATATATATATATATATATATATCAGACTGATCATTATACTCGTTTTGAAAAACCCTCCGCGTATATACGCGGAAGGAAAAAATGGTTGTAAAAAACGAAAGAGCTAAGCACATGAACAGCAGCCAAAGAGATTTGGACCGTGCCAGTACGTAGCCCAAAGAAAAAACCCGAGACGAGTAATTAATAACAAAAAAGCGCTCAATACGTAAGCAGAGCACAATAAGTAAATTAACCTAGTGAGCCAACAAACCTACCGTTTCACCTAAACGGATGTTCAGAGAAGGTTGGCCCCTATATATATATATATATATATATATATATATATATATATATATCCACAAATAGTACAGGAGTATGGCTTCTCTCTTGTGTGTATTCGCATGTGTTTTCTCAAACCTGATCTCCGAGGACATGCATATGCACAAATGTTACAAGAATATGGCTTTTCTCCTGTGTGCAATCGAATGTGTACTTTTAAAATTGAACTCTTTGAACATGTATATCCACAAATTTCACATGAATATTTTTTCTTTTTTGTGCAATTTTCCATCCTGCTTCAAAATAAATGTGATGTGTGTTCTACTTTCAAAATTTCACTGAACTAGTTTGTAAATGTTGCTTATTTAGCTACTGCTAAAATTTCAGATATTACAAATGTTATTTTATAAATGTTTGACATTCATACAGAGGTGTATAGGAAATTATACGATTTTCCCCCCCAAAATAAAATGCCATTCTGATACTTGTAGGCAAATAATGTTTCAGCATGGGACACCCAGTGAGGAATGAACTCACTATTTAGTTGTAAAAATAATGTTTGAGTATAAGGTTTAATTCAGATTTGAAAATGTTAACAGGAAACAACTTTTAATCCTTGGTTATTTTTTAACTTTTTGATTTCAAGATGGCCACCAAAATCTTAACAGATTTGCCTTCTTGGTAATGATTGAAGAACACCTCATTTGTGTTAAAGTGTTGACTTCTTGTTTATTTTTGTCTCTTCTTTTACAACAATTAGTAGACATTTGAAATCGAAAGACTGTTTTGATAAGAGTAGAGTAATTTGTTCTCTCTAAACAAGCAATCAATATAGGCAAATATATATATATTCGAAAAGAGAGAAAACCACCAACTATTTGACCATCATGGTGAATTACTTTGTATATTTCACTTCACGTGTTTTGTGTCTTATAACCCTCTTAAGGTGAAGAATGGTTGGTTGTGCATATATATATATATATATATATATATATATATACATAAAGAATCACAAGATAGCCAAAACCTACCGCGGTTTCACATAACGGCTCGTCAGGGCTACTACTTTGCTCTACTTTTGCTTTTCATTTGTACTTTTGCATTTGTTTGTATTTGTATCGAGCACTTTTTCTTCTTTTTTTGTGGTTGGTTCCGTTTGGGGTTTTTTTCTTTACTGCGAAGTATCGTATGTCTTGTCTTTATTCCGCGGATTTCTTTTTTTTTCCCCCTCTTATCCAACGCCTTAGTGCGACGGATGTTAACGGAATTAGATTCTGTCGGTTATTCGTTTTTCTTAAAGTTTATCTTTGTAGAAATTTAGGATTTAGATACTTACAGAGTCAGTTTAGGTATTATTTTGAATATATATATATATATATATTCTTATGTTGAATTTTGTTAAATTTTTCCTTTCGTGTGTAGCAGCTGTCATTTGATATTCAAATACTAAATGACTACAACTACACACAAACGACAACTATTTAAAAAAAAAACAAATATGAGCATGCATTAAAAATACTCTTTAAACAATAAATTTAAAAATTTAAATGTATCTAGCTAATATGCATATATCATGTCTCTTCTTATCTAGCTACTCAGCCGTCTACCCGTCTGTCGCCCTGACATGCAACCTTTAGGCCTAAAAATGATAGCATGAATATTAAGCATGATTCCGACTGTTGCCGCTGGCTTTAAACCTCAGTACCGCAGAAAGTAATGACAACCCACTGCGGGAAAATTTTTTGCCCAGTCAGTCATGTCTTTTTCGAGACATGGTCGCCCAAAGCGTGTTTCACGTATGGCCCTTAACTGACTGACCCATTTTTATATTTGCATACGTCCTGTTCATATTATTTAGCGTCTTAAATAATAAATATAGCACACATTACAACTATATTCTTATTATACCTACATATGTGAATGTGTGTGTGTGTGTGGTGGGGTTAACGTAAGGGTCGGTTAGCAACCCAAGAAATGCACATCTCCAACCGCTGTTTTTCGATTTCTAATATGCTAGTTTTTTGTTCCCGAAACATAAACAAAGAAAATTTTTCTTTAGAAATTTTTCATTACAATAAATGTCATTTTTTTATAAGCACACGTCTTTTGAATTGAAGCCCTTGTTATTTTTTAAACAGCGAAATTGATATCAATCGGCACACAGATCCAGAAATTCTGACTAAAAAAAGATAGTACTACAATAGATAATTCAGCCATTTCTGTTGTCTAATTAATCGGGCACACATGGGCTAAAGAAGAGCTTTCTGTCATTGGTCCTTACCTGTAACTCCAGGAGGAACTCTTCCTAACATTATATATACTACGCCTCTCAAGAGAGAGAGAGAGAGAGAGAGAGAGAGAGTGAGAGAGAGAGAGAGAGAGAGAGAGAGAGTCGAGTTGGTAGTAGTTCACTCCAAACCAGACTGACAGTCATACTAACACCTTCCACATTTTGTATTGTTATTTCTTGTTAATATAAATTTGTTATTTCTACTCTGGTGGTCGTGTTGTTCTTTTCGGACCTTAACCTGGTCCATAACACTTTCCTTAATAGAAAAAGGAAATACAGCTTTGAAAAATACTACAAAACAAATTAAGATCAACAATAGCGACTCATCTTTGATTTTCATTTGATATATTCCATATAATCTGTACGCTCAAAGAAAGTTCTAGAATAGACTGGCTGAAATTTACCGTAATAACAAAAAGCACCAAAACAAATAATTCCTGGGCTCATCATTATTCGTCCAAAATTATATTTTTCTTACAATTCTTTAATAAAAATTATATCATTTTTAATAAAACTACTGTATCAAATTTGTTTCCATTTTTTATTTTTTCAGGAACCCTCTTTTTGTGGTTGTTCTGGCCAAGTTTTAATAGCGCCCTTGCTCATGGTGACGACAGGGAACGGGCCATCATCAACACTTATTACGCTTTGGCCGCTTGCTGTGTTGTGACTTTTGCTGTCTCTTTATTACTTGATGGAAAACGACGATTGGATATGGTCAGTTGCTATGATGATTAACATGGGATACTAATTTTAACTTCCCGATCTCCCTCGCTCTCTCTCTCTTTTTCTCCCTATCAAATATCAAAACACACTCTCTTTTCGTATCTATTTCAATATATATATATATATATATATATATGTGTGTGTGTGTGTGTGTGTGTGTGTGTTACGGAAATTAACGAAGATTAACGAAACTTGGTTATAAACAACCGACAATTTGAAATGATTTGTTTGAACATTATTTTTTATCGATCCTCGTATTTAAGTAGATATTCTGTTTTTAATTAAACAGTATTATATATTTATATCTACTTGCCTGATTATTTACGATAAATTTTTTATTACGAAAATGTATATCATTCGACAGGATTCGAACCTGCGACCCCTATCCACATAGGGGAAGCTACCATGTAATAGATTAGATATATAAATTTATCTCTGTTTCATTCTTTATTTGTCTCTCTGTATGTTTGTCTCATTCTCTTCATATATATATATATATATATATATATATATATATATATATATATATATATGTTTACACAAATAAATTAAAAATTAATTATATCGGAGTTAATCCATTTTGTAACGGATTTCGTAAAAGTTTCGTAAATAAATTGTCTTTGTTTACATTAGGATACGAAAACAGAGCAGATACGAACATCCAGAAAAGTTGGGTAAATGTGTGTTTAAACTATTCGGACTTTGTTGGACCATAAATCCTACGTGGTCGAGTGGTTAAAACACGTCAGAGCTAATGATGGTTTTCCTTCAGAGACGCAGGTTCGAATCCTGCGCAAGAACGCATATTTTCCTAACACTATTTCTCGATTATTCAGGCCAGTAGATGTAAATAAATATACTGCTTAATTATAAAAAGAACCCAGAGCATCTACCCAAATGCCCATTAAAAATAATGCTTAAAATGAAAAATCCATGTTACGCGAGCGTTTAAAAAAAAGGGGGAAAAATCAGTTATTATAAATCGTCTGAAGACGCCGAAAAGGTAAAAACCTGGGTTGCGTAATAACTCGTTTACAAATAATATATATATATATATATATATATATATATATATATATATATATATATAAACCACATATTAAAGCAGACTGATATCATCAGACCAGAAAAAGGTCCCAACCGCCAATCCACACATATATATACCATAAACACACACACACACACACACACACACACACACACACACACACACACACACAAACAAACAAACAAACAAGCACTCGCTACAATTAATGACAGCAGCAGCCAGGAATGACCATATTTTAAATGGCACGGACTCACTTGGACAGGCACAATCTCCTCTGCCATTCTGAAGATGAGATTTTAATCTCGAAATATTAATGTATAATAAATAGGTAATACCCAACAACTTCTTTACCTTCCTTTATTTTACTAAACGCTTTGTTTAGTATATATATATATATATATATATATATATATATAGTTATTTAATTACTTAGTTTTTGGTCATAATTAAATTAGATCAGTATGCAGTTGTATTAAAAAATGTTCAATTACAAATTTTATTGTAGAACTTTTGAATATTTTTCATTTGCAAACAAGTTATATTACATCGGACAATCAGCTTAACACAACTTATCATCCGAATTCTGATGAACAGAGCGCGCAGCAGAATCAGGGCTTAAATAGAACAGAAGAAGAGTGCGGGTTTGTCAAAGACACTGGAACAAGGAATGCGATATTTATGTTCAGAATATTTTAGAAAGGACAATTCTGATGCAGAAGGAGGTGTACCTGTGTTTTATAGATTACACAAAAGCGTCCGAAAAAGTATGTCACAAGGATCTGTTGGATCTGCCCAGAAGGACATCAAAATAATCTGCTTAGGAAGGATATAAAAATAATCAAAAACCTATATTGGCGGAAAAATGAGTTTAGCAGATATACAAAAATAGAAATATGTATAAGACAAGTTTGTGTCTTCTCACCGGACTTATTTAAATTATATAGCGAGTTCAATTAAAGACACCAAAATCAAACAAGTAAAAAATTTTAATATCTCGGAAATGTTTTAACAGAGAACGGAAAGTGCGACACTGAAATCAGAAGACGCATTGGAATAGCCAAAAACTAAGTAGTGTATTGAGAAACTTCATTAGAAACAAAAAAAGATTATTCAAACGTTATCTGATATCTGTGCTTCTATATGGCAGTGAATGATAGACAGTGTCATCAAAGAGATATGCAACAGCAGAAATGCAGTTCTACATAAGGATGTTGAGGATGGTCCGAACATGTGATGAAGTTTTACAGAAAATGAAAACAAAAAGGAAACTTATATTTAACATCAGGAAAAGACAGCGGAAATTTCTAGCGCACGTGATATGCTTTATATCTATCTATCTATCTATCTATCTATCTATCTATCTATCTATCTATCTATCTATCTATCTGTCTAGCTAGCAAGTATTTTTTATGTCTTACGCCTGTTTATTTCATTATATCATAAATGTAAATGAAAACTGATTTATCGACAGTAATATTTTGTGATTAGTGAAGATCTACATCGGAAAGACCTAATAGTTTAATAAAAATCGTTTTGCAGAAATATTTTAAATGAATTAAAAAACTGTTTGTAAATATGTTCATTTTGATTAAGTACTATGTTCCATTTAATTAAGTTCGATGTTCTATAGGAGTCGTAACATGTTCCCATAAAAATTAAATTAGATATTTTTACCATGCTTTAAACTTAATGATAACTTAATAAATAACATAATATAACTTGGTTCGATTATTTCATTTTCATTCTTTCTTATTAAATTAAAATTATTTTAAAATAAATTTAAATTTTAAATTTTTTATTTATTCAGAAAGCATATTCAAATGTCTGGCTATAAATCTAAACTAAAATTCTATAACATATTATATAACTGCTGAAAATATTAAGTTAAATTTTTAATTTTACTATTTAGTTAAAAACAAAAAAAAGAGAAATTAAATTTTGATAATATTATGTTTTAACATAATTGAAATTTTGGCCCATATGGTCGCCCCCTCTTTTAGCGTTCTTGACAAATTCAAGCTCTCATATCTTTCGTCACCCCGGTAACGAAGATAGGAGTTAAAAATTTTTTTTTATTGTAAATTTCTGGCAGTAAGCAATTATTACTTGATTGAGATCAAATAAAAATAAGTTTAACAAATTGATTTAAATGACTTGTCAGCTAGATATATTTTATTTTTGTAAGATTTTTAAAACAGAAAATTGGCTATTGTTTACGAACAGTTTCTGTAATGTGTCGATCAATCAAAAATGGTGGGAAATTTAAATTTTATTTTTTCAATTCAGAAAAAAATTAGATTAAAATCAATATAATTTCGGTTTAAAATACACCAGTGTATTTTCTTTCTGGAATTAAAATTTAATCTCATGGCTTTCAACTAAAGTTAATTTTAAAGCTTGAAGATAGCTTATTTATTTCTAAAATTTCAATTTAAATTTAAATGGGTGGAGGTGGACAAGTTGGGTACACATCAACAAACAACATTTAATATTTTCCTTTGTACTTTTCTGTGTGCCATGTCTCTTCGAGCTGTTAGCTATCATGATCTTTTACAACTTCCTATTCACTGCAGCTCTAAATAAGTCCTGACATCTTACTCTCAGTGCTCTGTCATCCATTGACACAAGCACGTCAGGTTTACTGTCCGATCAGCAAGGTTAATCAGCGTCGCTTCAGGTCAGTAATTCGATGGCTTCTTCTTGTGACACCGGATAACTGTAAGCACCATCTTACAACCTGAAACACGTCTCAGGTTTAAATTATTCACATAGGAAAGATAAACCATAAAAAAAATCAATCGACCAATAAGTTATACGCAGTTTCTCAGTGCCTCTAATGATTTATTATGCGCTGTGTGTGTCAAACTTTCCAAGCACTCTTTCCATATTATATGCCCCAGAAACCTTTTTGTTTGTTTGTTTGTTTGTTTCTTTCTTTCTTTCTTTCTTATATCATATTCATTCAATGTACTTTTTTCTCGTTCTTTTTTTGATTTCTGTCTTCATTTTTCTCCTCTTTTCATTTTTAGGATTTTCTTTCTTTTATTCTTACTTACCTTTTGCAATTATTTACTTATATTCTCCATTTCATTTTTATTTTATTTTTCCTTGTGTTTTCTTTCCTTTTTATCTACATTTTTATCTGTACTTTCAGCTTCATTTATTTTACCTCAAGAAAGACTGAAAGGAGTCTTTTGCTAACTAAATAAAAGTACATAAAATCCCAGAGCAACCTGTTTCGAAAGTAAGGCCAACAGTAAATTATTTCATTTAAACCTATTTTCCTTCATCTACTCAAAGAAATAACAAATCGGCTACCCACCCAATGTCCCTTAACAATTGCTTAGAAAATTAATCACATGAATACAATTAAGCTTCACTGATATTCAATTAGACCTATTAAGCTTTAATTAAAAGTTTAAGTTGTTAATAAGTGCTTCGGTCAAATTATAGAAATAATTACATGCTTGGATGAAAACGAGAAAATATATGACAGTATATATTTAGCAGATATCTAAATAATTAGCAAGTTTGAACGCATTTAAAGAAGCCAGATGTAGAAATTAAAAGCTCTTATTGTGAAATGAATATGTTGTTGGCAATCTCAAGGCTGACGATAGTAGTAATTGGTTAGTTGAAAAAGTTTTTTTTTTTTTTAATCATATCACCCCAAGCAAGGCATTAACGCCACTGATGCGCAGGGGGCTACATAAGAGTGAGAAGATTAGAAAAGAGAAAACCAGAAACCGCATCCTAAACAGGAAACAAGGGATGAGCCTCTTCACCTGTTCAATAGATGTGGGTGGAGTGTGAACCGGGCGATAGTTTAGTCTATCTACTCCAATTGAAAAAAAAAAAAATAAGTAAGAAGAAGATTAGAAAAGAGCAAACCGGAAACCGCATCCTAAACAGGAAACAAGGGATGATCCTCTTCACCTGTTCAATAAATGTGGGTGGTGTGTGAACCGGGTGATATTGTGGGTTATTTAAATCCAAAGTATTGCAAAAAAAAAAAAAGAAACATTTTATTTCAAGAGAATATTGCATTCACATCCTTTTAAGAGTAACGATTATAATTTCTGAGTTAAGGTATTTATTTTACATTATTTATGTTTTTCGGAATGTTTTCTTCATCTTTATTGTCATATTCACGACGTTTTAGCCGTTGTACACTCCGAAATTCTTCAGGTATATTGTTCTCGTTCCATAAGTCATGCCACTACCGGATGTCTTAGTTATCTCCATTTAACTCAACTCCCTGTCTTTTTTTGTTTTTTTTGTTTTTTTGTTTTTTTTTTTTGTTCGTCATTACAATGTATTGGCAACTCTTTGGGTCAAGTCACTGGATCCAACCAACGCTTTTATCGACTAGGCCATGACTTCTTGATGACATCAGTGTATGAATTTTTGAAACTTATAAACTTAATGTCTCAGTAACCATTTTTATAAGAACACATATTACAATCTTGATGTTTTCAATTGGTTTTCTTTAGAATAATAACAAAAATAAACTCTGAGAGTTTAGTTGTAAATAATACAAGTCCTACTATTTACCCATAGTTGGGGAGAAATGGATTCATACCTTTCTTAGCAGTATTTGCTTGTAAGTGAATGTAACGAAGCTGACAAAAAGAGTTTGAATACAGCTCTTCAATTTCTTATACTATCCATACAAGGTTATGATTGAAAAGTGAATAATGATATTGTTTGAAAATAACGAAACGGGAAATATTTTATTTGATAAAGTTAGCGGACAAAGCATATTTTATTTTTTACAAAATAGATAAAACGTTTTCTGATAATAATGTATAAGTGAGATGTGGACTAATAACTTTCGCAAGGTTAGCATGCAAAGTATATATAATCACTTTCTATTGAACTTTGAACCCTTTCTGTAAAGCAAGCCGGCGCCTTCTACATCAAAACCTCTGTAACCTTATGATAACAATAATTTGCTTTATATAAAAATATTTATTTTCAACGCCGTTTTCTTAATTAATTACAAACCCATTATTACGTACAGAGACAAAAAAGAAGAAACCACTCCGCTATCTTTCCGAAGAAACCACTCCGCTATCTTTCCGAAGAAACCACTCCGCTATCTTTCCGAAGAAACCATGTCAATAATATATTAAAGAAATCATAGACAGTCATAATTACCTACGTCCTGTAGAGAAATGACATTAAAAACAAAATCCAATTTGTCACTTCAGCCATTTTGTAAAAGACATCCGGACAAATGTGCATGTTATGTGTGCATGTGTATACTTGCGTGTGCGCATATATGCGTTTCTTCTGTGCATGTTTGCGTGGCGAGTGCTTTACCGAGTGTTTAGAACCGTTTAAATCTAACCATGGTCGACTTGTCAGAGAGGTGACTTATTGATATCACCCTAAGAAGACGGCTTCAGTTACGGCCACCGAACAGTGGTCGAGCTTCAGCGTGCGGCCTCATTGTAACGTACCTAAAAAAATCAAACCACGGGTCGACCTCAGACTTGTGAGTGAAATTGGGTGGATGAAACTATTCAGAAACCCTTGATCGTGGGGCTAGTAGGAAGCCGCAAGTGAACATCATCAATCGTGTCAGCGGACATGAATTGCTCAAAGCTGCTGATCACACCATAAACTGTAACTAAGGTCCGCTCATTAGCGTTACGGCATAAACTATAAGTTGGTTCTGTGAGTGTTGATGTTACTGAGCAGGCGTCTTCAACAAGGATTAGTAACCCATCCTCTGGAAGACTGGTTTACATGGAAAACAGCAACCACATATTTTCATTACATTCACAATTTACTCTGTGTTTCTATGCGTGTATATATATATATATATATATATATATATATATATATATATATGTTTGTGTGGGTGTATGTGTGTGTATTTGTATGTGTGTGTCGGTGAGTTTGTGTGTGCGTGTTTGTGTGGATATATGCTTGTATGTGTATATGTTTGTGTACGTTCATATGCGTGTGTTTCTTCGTTCTTGTCTGTGTGCGTTTGTCTATGTGTGCGTGTGTTTGTGCGTCTTTGTTTGAACGTGTTTGTTTATATCTGTATGCTTGCTCGTGTGTGAGTTTTTGTGTGCGTGTTGCTTTTGTGTATCTGTGTGTTTGTGTACATGTTTGTGTGCGTGAATGTTTGTGAATATGCGCTTGTCTGTGTTTTTGTATGTCTGTTTATTGCGTGTGTGAATTTGTGTGTGCATTTGTGTGTGCATATTTATTTGGTAGGTGTATAATACTTGGTGTTTGTGTTTCTGTTTGTGTGATTTTGTCTGTGTTTTGTGTGTATTTGTGTGTGTGCTTGTTTATCTGTATGTGTATATTTGATCTTGTATGTTTCTGAGTAACTGTATGCATGCGCGCATGTGTGTGTGGGGGTGAATATCTTCATCTAAATAAAGTTCTTGTCTTTTCATGAATGAAAACCAGCTGCCTCCTGAGACAAGTATCAAAACTTTCATTTTCGTTTTTAAGAAGCATTTTTTTTTTTTAGTTCCTTTTGGGATCAAAGATGGGTTTGTAGCGATAGGCGGTGTTTAAATATAATTTATATAAATAAACACGCCTCCTGTTGTACATCTTTTGTCGCGTGTGGCAGACGAAAGACATATTCCGCAAATCTCCGTCCAACATATTTTTAAATCAGTTTTTTATTTTTATTTATTTATTTATTTATTTTGTGAAATAAAACCAGAAACATTTTTGAATAATAACAAGTCAGTGCCTGAACCATTAAGCGTGTGAACAAATTTAAAAATGGAGTCGTTGTGTGCGAAAGAAAATATGAAAAGTTTAGGTAACGAGGTTAGAAGTAATCGGAAACTTGGTCTACTCTCCCGACTGCAGTCCCTGAAATGATTTACTTTGTATATTTCCGTTGCTTTCTTTGGTGGGGGCGGTTGGGATTTAATTTAGTGTAAAAAAATTCAGTGTACTGAATGCACTTTCAACTAATAGTTTTATCGTTTAAAATTTGTAATATATATGGAGGAAGTGTTATTAATATTGCGGATATAACGTTTATATATACAGGGTGTATCAAAAATATAGGGTGTATCAAAAATACAGGGTGTATCAAAAATACAGGGTGTATCAAAAATAATTTGACAAACATTGAGAGCGGGTTCCTCACACCAAAGCAGGAACAAAAGTCTACATAAAAATATGCCCGCAAATTCTTTTATTTTTTAATTATTACGTTTAAAGAAAGTTTACGGTAGATGGCGCTGTGTTTTTGCATGTAAACTAGGATACATTTGTCATTCGTGTACAAGTCTGTCTTTAACTTTTAACTTACCTAGTAGTGAGTTAACTGAAAAGCGTTCCGTTTAACAACTGCAGGATAATCATATCGTGGGCAGAAAAATATGATTTTGCATACGGTCAAATTGAGTTTCCAGACCAAAGAAACCGATTCATCCAACTTTTGTTTCTGTTTATCGTAACGTTGCTGAGACAGCATCAGTAGCAGCACAAACTATGGATCGAGGAAGACCGAGATCTGCTCGTACTCCTGACCACGAAAAAAACATTCTACAGGACGTCGGAGATGATCCAGCTTTCAGCAGATGTCAAGAGTCCCTAGCATGTCGTACATATCATAGTCCCACATGGAGGGTATTTCAATCCGTATCATTTGCAACGTGTTCAGAGTCTTTCTCCCTCTGGTCATTCACCAACATTTACACAACCAACATTTGTGGGTGAATCAGAACTTCGATAGTACAATACAGGTTAGACACTAGCATCAGTTTGCGATTAATGTGTGGGCTGAAATTGTAGGCGAGTGTCTGGTAGGTTCATATCTTCTCCTAACACGTTTTGCAAGAACTGTCAACAGATACTATAACTGCTAGAGGATGTACCCCTGCTAAATCGCATGTGGTTCATA
>JBBBDQ010001703.1:242500-347500 GCA_037127315.1 Ascarosepion bandense | reverse complement strand
ATGTACATAAGTTCTCATTGCAGACTTTTGCATTGTCAGTGACTATTGTCTGGGGTACTGATTATTCTGGTACTGGTTATTCCTTGAGAATATAGTTCTTAGTATTTGCTTTATTGTGGTGGCTTTTCCGTCTTCTGAATATGAGTCCACTAATATTACAAATAATCCCCTATCTTTGATATATGTGTGTGTTTCATGCGGACTCTAACCCATAGCTATGCTTTTTTGGGCCATGAGTGAATTTTTGCTTAATTGAAGTTTTCTATTTTTGGATACTTCGGGCATCACTTGACATATTTCTCGACATCTTTTGAATATCCTGGCCATTACATTTGTAACTTTAGTCTTCTTTGCATTGCTATTATACCACAATGTACATCATCATGTACTCATTTTGTCCCATCTCAGTATTTGTGGAGTTATGATTACATCTCCAAATGCAATTTTTCATGGTTAGTTTGTGTTTTCTATTTTGGGTCTGCTTCCACCCAGTGTATTATTTTTTCTTCAGTATTTTCTTGATTTTTTTTGTGTTTCATTCTTGATCTGTAATCTTCGTGAAACATTTATGCGAGAGATAGTGTTCCCTTTTACATTTAATATGTCAAAATTGAATGCTATCATTTTTACTGCCCATTGTAAAATCCTTGTTAATGTGACTTTTTGGCAATTCTTTTCTCATGTTAAATATGAATTCTAATGGTTTGTGGTCCTATTTTGATAAGAATTTTCTTTCTTATCAAAAAATTTCATGCTTTTCCATTCTCCATACAATCGCTAGTTTTTCGTTTTCAATATTTGAGTTGTTAGTTTCTGCTGACATTCACCTTTTTGATACGTACATAATTAAGTGTTCTTCTCGTGGTAGAATAGTAGCAATTGCCTTTTCACTCGTGTCAGTGGTTAACGTTATTTCTTTTTGTGGATCAAAATCTTTTATAATTGGTTTGCTTCTCAGAATGTTCTTCAGTGTTTCAAAAGTAATAGTTTGCTTTTGTGTTCAGTCAAATTCATTGGGTTTTTTTAATTGTAATTTTGCAAATGGCTCTATTATATCACTGTATCTTGATATGTATTTACCATAAAAATTTATCAGGCACCAAAAGGATTCTAATTTTTTTTAGTTGTTAGAGGAGCTATTTCTGTTATTTTCTTTGTTAGTCTATCATTGAGTGATATGCCTTCTTTTGATATTCACCAGGCCGACTGCTGATATGCTCGTGACCATCACTGAGTATATACACCAGGCTTTTGACAAGAATGGTGTAGCCTGAACTGTTGCTCTAGATATCTCCAAAGTGTTTGAAAGAGTCTGGCATGCTGACCTTATATGCAAGTGACGAGGCTATGGTCTAACTGGACAATTGTTTGACCTTATCCAGTCATTCCGTTCAAATCGCACAATAAAGGTAGTATTGAATGGACATGCCTCCCAATACTATCATACAAACACGAGTGTCCCTCAAGGCTCTGTTCTAGGTCCTATGCTTTTCCTTTTCTACATTAATGATTTCCCAGATGTAATAAGATTTCAAGTAGGCATATATGCTGACAAGACTAGAGTTAAGTCTCGCATCGATAAAAAATCTGCTGAGGCTGACAAAGCAAACCTCGCTGCCGAGCTTGAAAAGGACCTCCAATTCATGGTGGACTGGGGTAAGAAATGGCTTGTGAATTTTAATGCTTCCAAAATGAAGCTGCTATCTATTAACCATCACAGACAATCGGTCCTATCCTCCATTAGTATGGATCAGGCTAATCTCTCTGAAAGCAAAACACTGCATCTCCTTGGCTTAACTCTCACAACAGACCTCAAGTGTAATGACTATATAGAATCCATAGCTAAATCCACTGCTAAGAAAGTCGGTTCTCTATGTAGGGCCAGGAAGTTTTTTCCACCTGAAGCAGTTCTGCACACATATATAAATTTACCATCCTCTCGTGCATTGAATACTGCTGCCATATCTGGTCGGGGCGCTCCTGCTATCCACCTAGGTGTCCTTAACAAAATCTAACAGAGAATCTGTAATATGATAGATCTCAACTTGGCAGCTCAGATAAAGTCATTTTCTCACCGGCACAATGTGGCTTCCTTGTGTCTATTCTATAAATACTTTCGCGGCTTCTGCTCCACTGAACTTAGCTCACTGGTACCCCCTATATATGAATTTACTCGAGCCACAAGATTAGCAACTAGGTAAAACACAAATTCTACTCCATCAGCTTCTTTTCTCACACTTCCCACCTGTGGAATTCCCTTCCATTTACTTGCTTTCTCAACAGCTACAATCTCCAAGAATTTAAATGTAAAGTCAAAAGTCATTTTCTATCTCACTAACCTGCATCCTCTCTCTCATGCTCCTTTCTTCATTCACTCCACTCTCATCAGTATTCTCATCCTTCTCTTACCCACTTCCTGACACCCCTATAACCTGTCACTCTTTCTCATAACTTTCCTTCTATGGAACCCCCTGCAAAACAGTGGCAGTAAAATGCCTTGCTTGGGGCAATATGATTATAAAAAAAATATTCAGTATCCTAAATATATCATCTTAAAGTCAAAATTACATTTATATTTCTTTATGGCCTTTTTTAATCTCACAAAAATTTGCTGTTTTATTTTTTAATTCATTGTTCTTGCTCCCTACACCTATCTCGTCCTGGAATATTATCATATTTTTTTATTTTTCCTAATAAAACTTTTTCAAATTCTTTTTGAAAAATATGGCTTTATGCCAAATGGTAGACTAGTTTATCTTAATAAGCCTACAGGAGAGTTTATTGGGGTTATTTTCTTGAATTTTTCATCAATTTCTATTTGATTGTATGCTGACTTAAGATCCATTTTTGTAAAGTACTCTATTTTTGCTAACTCATGGCTCGCAGTTTTGATATTTGGTAAAGGAAATGAGTCTAAATATATCTGATAATTTACCCCTATCTTGTAATCGTCAGTCAGTTAAGTGCCATACGTAATACACGCTTGGGCGATCATGTCTCGAAAGAGACATGACTGAATGGGCAGAAGATTATCCCGCAGTAGGTTGCCATTGCTTTCTGCAGTAGACTGGTTGCCGACCAAGGCTATAGAACCCAATCTGTCCTGTTATTTAACCCATAACTGGAAGGAAGAGACGGATTAATACCTTTCCCAAGGGTATTTGCACGTAAGTGAATGCTATGAATTCAGATGGAATAGAACTCGGCTCCCGGATTTCTCGTTCCAAGCCGATATCCAGTGCACCACAACGATCACATATCCTTAAATCTCTGTCAGGTTTTTTTTTATCGTTACTGTCAGTGAGGCTAATTACTACTGCCTTGAATTAGTCTTTCTAGTTTGCCTTGTATTATTTGTTTTATTTACCTCCTACAAAATGTACTATGGATAGTAGTTTTCCTTTAGTCAAATGCTTGCCTTTTAGCCTTTGAATAATCCTATTTCATTTTTTTCTACTTCCATGGAATTGAGTTGTCTTGCTGGAGCTACTTTTAATACATCAATCCCTAGTAATCCGTAATCTGTTTTGCATGCTACAATTGTAATGGGAATTATTTGAAAATGCTTGTTGGTTTCAAAATTGCCTTGAAATGTACCTGTTGTTTTTACAGTCATTTCATCAAATTGCTTTAATAGGATGTTTTTTTTTTTTAATTTAGGTCATCCTCACTTTATCCAGAAATGTTTTGGTGTCAATTTAATTTCACAACCTGTATCAACTTGCATGCCAAAATTTTCTTCACATATTTGCACCCAACTGTAGCAAGAAATAAATTGGTTATCTTGTTTTCTCCTCCACTGGTCTTTGTGTCTCTTAATTTCTTTAATCTTGTAAATACAACAAAAGTTCCCATCCATGTTTTTATGTGTTCTTGGTGGTTCGGTGAATTTAAGGATCCTATCAGCAATGCCATTGTTATGTTTTGCATTTCTTTGTGTGTAGTAGTAGTTGTAGCACAGCTCACCGTGTACTTTGGGACAACAGGGTTTTTTTCATTTTCTTACTTCTCCAGTTATTCTCTATCTACTAATTTGCATATGATACCAGAATTATATTGATTGGAATCTCAATTTTTAAGTTTTCAAAAGTTATTTTTTTCATCCATAATGATAGGTTTGTAAACAAAAGATAATTCTTGGTTTTAGAAATCTTGCAAAAATATGTAAGATTTTTTGGGTAGAGATAATGGTTTAATGATACAAGTTTTACAAATTAACACATAAATGAAGGGAGAAGGAGATTCATGCCTTTTCAAAGGTTATTTGCATGAAAGTGAATATAATGAACACAAATGCATTTGGAATTTGACTCTGTGATTAACAATTCTGAGATATTTTTCATAATACTCCCTGCACATCTAAGCTTGCAGCACCTGGTATTTGCAAGCATTCAGACATCTAAGTAGTAATCATCGACATTACTTAACTTCAGGAACGAAATCATATTCTTTCAGCCCCATACACAATGAGACAGATTTGATAAATTTGTTTTCAGATTTGAAAACTAAAAATCTGTGTTTTTGTGCTTTAGAAATAGCATCCATTATATAAGAGCCAGCTAGTATGAACATCCGTCAGATCTTTGCTTCAGTTATCTTGTTTCATTAACAGCAATTTTCTTGTGGAGAACAGCATTTTGTTGAACAAAGAAATTAACTACTATCAACACAACACCAATTTAACAATATGAAAACTAAATGCAGCGTTCTCTCTGAATTCTTTTTTTCCCAAGTAGCAATACAAATTGAATCTCGTTTGTCTTTCCTTCTGATCTTTATTCACTCAACACAATTCAAAAATTCACAATGATGTAAAAAAGAAAAACGGAGCATAAATAAGAAATTAAGCATATTATCTTGTATTCTATTTTCTTGCGGAACTTTTTCCCACAATATAATTTTGATATTGTTAAGTGAAATCATTTCATATTTTTTCCATTTGGGTGCAAGGACATTTTTTCCTGCTGCTTTCAGATAAGAATGGAGGTAAAAGAAGAGAAAAAATTAAGTACATGCATTTGATTCTTCTAATATATATATATACATATATAACACACCTTTTAAAATCATTCAATGTAGATGGATCAATTCTCTAAATTGATAGTTCCTTGCTCATTGTATTCATTAAATTCCTGCTATTTAGCCTTTTAAACAAACACATTCGCTTACAAATGCATTTAATTATTGATAGATTTATATCTTAAGCTAGGTCATTGCGTACCAAGAAAATATCTTTAGTAGATAGGTATTCGAGGATTGGTAAATATTTTTATGTACTTGTCAGTGTAGATTATACACTCAATATAATAGACCTGTATCTTTAATAGACAAATTTGTGCAAAAGCAATAGAATTTCTGTAATCATTTTGATTGATTTTAAAGGTTTTTACAATCTGAAAAGTGAAAACTCAGCCAACATGAAACTGTTTTCTTAAGAAAGTACTTTGGATATGCGCGGGTGGTGCAGTGGATATCAGCTTATAATGAGAAATCAAAAAGCCAAGTTCAAATTCCAGTTGAATTCATTGTATTCACTTATATGCAAATACCCTTGGGAAAGGTATGAATCTACCACTACTCTCTCCAGCTATGAAGTAATAAACTGATCCCCAATTAATTACTGCTTATTTTTATAATAATATATTATAATCCATCTCTTCTCCCACCAGCTATGGGTTGAATAGCAGGACAGATTGCCTTCTGTAGCCTTCATTGACAACCAGTCTACTGCAGAATGTAAAGGCAACCTGCTGCAGAAAAATCTTCTCCCCAGTCAGTCATGTCACTTTCGAGACACGATCCCTCAAGTGTGTATCACATGATGACACTTGACTGACTGGCTTGGAATCTTGAACTCAACAAAAAATTCTTATTTCTATTTTGACATAATGATTGTGACCAAACTTAGTATTTACTTATGCAGCATGCTCAATTCTCTCTGACTGTGCTCCAGTATTTTGACCTTGCGCCAAACAAGAATAAATTTTGTAGAAAGATGAGAATATGGGACACCCAGTGATGACTGAACTCACTGCTCAATTGTAATTATTCTATTGAGACAATCTTGTTAACCATTACACATGTCAAAGTGTTCTTTTTGTGTCTGAAGGAGTTCTGAACTGTTGCGTAATATCAGTGTTATTGTGTGGCAGTGAATGCTGGACAATCTTTTCACAGATGAAGAAGAGACTTGAAGCCATAGAAATGTGGTTCTACAGGAGGCTGCTGAGAATACTATGAACTTATCATTTGAGCAATAATGAAGTTTTAAAGAAAATGCAAACAAAAAGGACAATTGTACTTAAAATCAAAAAGATCTAGTTGATGTTTCTTCAGAACATAGAGGAAAGAGGGCTTGGAAAATTTGATACTCACAGGATGTACTGAAGGTAGGAGAGAAGAAATAAACACATAATTTACAGAGTGATCTTGAGTAAACTAATGGCAAAACAAGGGTTAGGAAAGATAACAAAAACTTTTTTATTCATTTCCGTATTTTTAGTATATCTGGTCCATACCACCCTTTCAGTATTTGTCTATACTTCTGAGGTCAGGTAGGACTTACATTATTTACACTGTTCAGACTGGTGTTCTCATCTTTATTGCTATGTTTACTATATTTCAACTGTTGTACACTCTGGTCTTCTTCAGCTGCTAGGTATTTTGAACCAAACTCTTAATTTTGATCACATTCCTTCAGGCAAGAACTCAATGCAGTCAAGGTCCACCAAGTACAGAAATTATTGATTAAAAGATCTGAAGGTGACACATGAGGTCCACCCCCACTCCCCGTGATGGCAGCTGTCAATATCAGCTGAGTGCATCTGAATAGTTAGTGCTGAACATGGGTTTCAACCTAATAATGACCAGCAAGTGGATACTAATACTTGGAGATTGTTACTTGAATTAAGGGAATAGCCTTGAATATTCCTCAGGCTCAGGTGGATGAGCTAAGATGGAAAGTGAGGCAGACATTGGAGAAAGCTAAGCTACCCAAATGGAACAGTGGGGCTGGCAATCAAGACCCTACAGAGGAATGAGAGCATCATTATACTACCAGCTAACAAAGACAATGCAACTTTAGTGATAGACAAAACAAAATACATGGAAAAACTGGAAGACCTCATTAGAAATGGTAGCTATAGCAAAGTAAAGAAAAACCCTCAGAACAACAGCTGTCACCGATCCCAATCAAGAACAAGGATTATTTTCAGCCTAAGACATACAGGCAGCTGTCTCAATGCTAAAGCCCCTTACATGTATGGTCTACCCAAGATTTACAAAGACTGCATTCCGCTCAGGCTGAGTGTTAGCTGCCAAGGCTTTGTGTACAACTCTCTGAGTTGCTTCCTTATGGATAGGACTCACTGATAGAGAAAATCACTGTCATATGTCTTAAATTCTACTCAATGAAACTAATCAAAGATGCTCCCATCCAATGCAACCAGATGGTGAGCCTGGATGTGGTGAGTCTGTTCACAAAGGTGCCCACAGCAGAGGCACTATTGGTAGTCAGGGACAGACTGGCTTTGAACTTATCCCTAGAATAACACACCAGTTTTCCAATAGATAACCTCATGAAGATGCTGACTTTCTGGACACAAAAACACACTTCGGAATGGGATCAGACATATAGCAGCAGGATCGATGCTTAGCAATGGGCTTGCCATGATCACCATCATTGGCTAACATGTACGTGAAATACTTCAAATCTACAGCCCTAAGGCCAACTCTATGACTGAGATATGTTGACGACACCATCATACTGGGGCCCACCAGGAAGCGGTCCAGATATTACTGAACCATGTGAACTCAATAAGATCATGGATACAGTTCACAATGGCGAAAGGAATGACAACAAACTAGCATTCCTGAATGTAATAATATCTCAAACAGAGTGGGTTTAAGACATTTGTATACAGCAAGCCAACGTTCACCAGACAATACTTCAACTCTCACCACTCATAGAATGTAAAGAAAGGGATTATCTGCTGCTTACAACATCAAGCAAAACTAGGTACATCTACTCATTTTTTATACCTAAGTTTTAAATTGAAATTTTAAAAATAAAGAAGTTTTCTTGAAACTTTAATTTTAACTTAATTGAAAGCTAAATGATTGGATTTACTATTCTTAGTCAGCAAAATAGTCTGGTGGATTTCAAACAGAAATTATATTGACTGAAATCTGAAATTTTGAGATTTAAATTTTTTTTTTTTACTTTTTTGGCTATTTTTAATTGATCCACACAATTCTCAGTTTTAAAAAATCTTGCAAAAATAAAATATACATCTGTGACACATTACTTTCAAAAGAATTAGCAAATTTAAAGTTACATTAATCTGATTTAGAACAAATATTACTTGTTTATAGCATGAAATTTAGAATAAAATTATTTTTTAATCACAGAGGTCTAACTCACTGACCTTTCAAATAGGGGATGACAGTCCTGTCCTCAAACATGTTTACATATCTAGCCAAGTATGGTTGACCATACTTCACATAAATTTATAAAAACAAAGTGAACATTTCATAAGGGAAACAACCCTTGAAACATGTAACCTTTTAATGATAGGGCAGTTATGGACTACCATAAAATTTATTAAAAAGTCTTCTGAGACAATAGTCAATTTTTAGAAATTTTAGGAAATTAATTTGAGGAGGAGGTAACCTTTGTAAATAAAGATATTTTTACCAAGATTTTATAAAAATAATGACTTCAAAAATAGCTTTATTCATTTGTGAATAAGTCCTAAAAAATTCATTAAAATATATTTTTGCAAGAATTTCCAAATTAATGTGTTTTTCACTGGCAAAAATAGAAAGTTGTGTAGTATTACATTTATCATAATAAACACTTGTAAAAATCAAGTCACTTGCTGATGAAAAAAAATTTTAATAAAACTTTTGAATATGTTAGAAAACATTAAAAATCTTTTTAAAATAATCAAAAAAATAGTTTGATCTTTTCTCTTAATAATAACATGAATATTTTGATGATAAAACTGTTTTTTATTAATGCTGTTTTTTCAGCAAATGAGTGCAGATACCTAAACAAGTCATAAGCAGTAACCCATAGATATATGATCAGGAAATGGTCAGTATAAGCAGTACCCGACAACATAACAACTACCCAGGATGCATGAGGATAACAATGGTCAGTATAAGCAGTACCCGACAACATAACAACTACCCAGGATGCATGAGGATAACAATGGTCAGTATAAGCAGTACCCGACAACATAACAACTACCCAGGATGCATGAGGATAACAATGGTCAGTATAAGCAGTACCCGACAACATAACAACTACCCAGGATGCATGAGGATAACAATGGTCAGTATAAGCAGTACCCGACAACATAACAACTACCCAGGATGCATGAGGATAACAATGGCAGTCAGTAATAAGCAGGTACCCGACAACATAACAACTACCCAGGATGCATGAGGATAACAATGGTCAGTATAAGCAGTACCCGACAACATAACAACTACCCAGGATGCATGAGGATAACAATGGTCAGTATAAGCAGTACCCGACAACATAACAACTACCCAGGATGCATGAGGATAACAATGGTCAGTATAAGCAGTACCCGACAACATAACAACTACCCAGGATGCATGAGGGTGACAATTCTCAGAAAACTGCCTCAATCTACCTACCTTAAGTGAAGGAGTTATCAGAGAAAGTACAAAGGATCTGTGGTCCGTATCACATCAGAATGACCTTCAGAAGTGCTTCACAGATACCTCTCCCGAGTAAGACCCCCAATGAAGAAGAACATGACTGTGTGTACACCATTCCATGTAGCTGTGAAAAGAAATATAAAGGAGAAACTGGCTGCCCCCTTAAGGTAAGGCTGCAAGAATATATCAAAGCCTTAACACAAGGGGACATAGAAAAAAAATGGTATAGCTGATTACATATGGAGGGAGAAAGGGGATCGCCACCCCTTATGGGATGAAGCTGAAATAATTGATAGGAAACTACGTAAACTTAAGGATTCAGCGCATGTGCTAGGCCACAAAAATCTAAGCCAACCAAGCATAGAAATGAATACAATATGAGAACCAGTAATATGGAGTGCTAAAGAAAATCATTAGCATCAAAGATTGCAATATGAACTATGATAAAAAGGTTACTGAGACATTAGGTTTATAAGTTCTAGAAATTCAAACACTTATGCCCTCAAGGACACATGGCCTAGTGGATATAGGTGTTGGTTAGTTTCAGTGACTTGACCCAAAAGGTTGTGAGTTCATCTACAATAGTGGTGAACAAATAACTTAGGGAATTGAATTAAAGGGAGATAACTACATGGTACATGAAAGTGGCATCGCACATGGAATGAGAACTATATACCCTAGTGAATGAAATATAGGGTTTGCTTCAAAATTCTTAGCACCTGAAGAAGATCTGAGCATACAATGGCTGAAATGTCATAAACATGGCAATCCAAACAGTGTAAATAATGGCTTGCTTGCATCCAAGAGATTTCTTTTTTTGTACATCAAGTGTGTAAAAACTGTCCAAATGATCTGTGGGTAGTAGACATATATTTTAGGTTTTGCATCTTCAAACATATTTTGTTTTCAATATGAGACATAAAGTAATTAGAGAAGCATGGGCTGAGTGGATTTCCCATGTTAATACCATTAGTTTGAGTATAAATATTGCTATGATGATCATAGAAAGGGGCTTAGTTGTACAGCAGTTTCCTGAGAATATTAAGTTTGATGAATGGAGTTGGAATCAAATTATGTTTATAGAGATTATATCAATGGGTGCATCAATGAGAATGTTTGTGAATAAATTTTCTACATCAAATGGGGTTAAAATGCTTTGATTCGATTGTGTTTTAAGCATTCGGAGAAATTGATGAATAGATGTGATTCTATATTTGAAAATTCTGAATTATATTATCCCATATCTATCTACTAAATATATTTATATCCAGACCATCACCCCATTGCTACCACCTTGAACTGTTGATACCAACCAGCTTGTGCCAACAGTTTTAGTTTGTGTTGCCCAAATTCTGGTTCTACCATCCAAATTGCAGCTCATCAGACCAGGCAATGTTTTTCTAATAATCTATCAGCCAATTTTTGTGATCCTTAGCAAAATATCACTTCAGTTTCTTGTTCTTATTTCAGAGAAGTGGCACCCAGCATGTTCATTTGATGTTGTCTTTCATCTGTTTCATGTGTTCAGACATGCTCATCTTTCTACCTCTTTCTTTAAGGGTTATTATTCAGACTTGTATTGTTTTATCAGCTTGAACCTCTCTGGTTTCCTGGGTATGATGATAAACAACATCTGGCAGCAAGGCCACTGATTTGGAGGTACTGAGGTGCATGGAACCACCTCTTAAATAATATTGTTCCCAGGTCCGCACTAATCCAGGTTGGTAGCACCTGTTAGAATCCCAGCTTTAGGCAAATAGTGATCCCCAAACTGTATAAAAATAGACTTTTATAGTTAAAATAAGCACAATAAATTTTTGAAAAAAGAAATATTGCCAATACATTTAAAATAAAAATATTATCATCATAACATTTGACTCTCAACAATTATTTTTTTTTTAAATATCAGTAAAACTTGATATCCTGTAAACTGAATATAACTAGCAATAGTTGTGTGTGCAAATCCTAAGAGATAAGCAATTTGTTTTTTTTGTTCAGACTTGCCTATCTGGTACCAAAAGACCCTGCCACATTTAAAATCTCTTAACCCTTTAGCATTTACCCCAGCCAAACCCGCCCCTGTCAATATCAACTCTCAGTGTTGAACCCACTTTTACCAACTGTATGTATTGCTCTGCTATAATATATGACAGCATCATTACAAATAATGCAAGAGGAAGTCATGCAAACAGTGAGACTTTAACCACAATTAGTAAATCTTTTGAAAGATAGTTTTTATTGGGTGAATTTGTGTGTCTTGAATGCTTAAAACACAACTAAAACACTCTTTCTTTCTCATATTATGCATGAAATAAAATTCAGCAGGTTGCCATGACCATGTTTAGATGTTTATAGCTAATAAATTAGTGCTATATCAATGAATGAAAGGAAATTTTTATTAAAGAGCATTTGTTCACATGTAAGTGGCTAGTGAGTATGTATGGACTATATATATATATATATATATATATATATTGTGTGTTTGTTTATTGTGTATTTGTATGTATATAACTTGCACAAGTTGTCAGCATTATAGTTTGAAAGAAATTAAACTGTTTCTAATTTCTTAATTCATTACCCTTTATCCTCTTGCCATTAGTATAAATTCACAACTTTATTTGTTCCTATATCTAAAAGATTTATGAACTGTAATTTTGGTAAATTTCACTGAAATATGCTGGAAAATTTCCAAGTTTTCATCTGAAATCAAGAAAAAATGAATTTAGTTTAAAATGGTCACAATCTATAGAAAAAAAATAACATTGGTAGGGTGTGGTAAAAACTTGATGACTCAAAATTAAGTCAAATGAAAGATAGAATTTTAAAAAAAGATACTGTCACAAATGGAAGAAATAAAAATATAATACTTAATTAATTTGTGACAAAGCAAATTAACCTGATTTTTTGTAATACATAAGGTCAACTCCAAATTTTGATTTTCCTGCCACTTTTGTGAGTTTGAAGTTTGTTGTTTTTTTATATATTCATATTTTAGAAGATTTTTTTAAATGATTTCTAATGGTTCCCATTATGTGATATGTTTCTTGTTGCTCACATTTCAGTGAATTGATTAGTCCTTTTTATGATCATAAGCTACATCTAGCAGCAAGCTCTCTGATTAGGCAATTGAAGGTTTTGAGGAAAAGGGAGTCATGTCTTAATGTCTGTTGTTCCCAGGTCTACCCCCACCCCAAATGGTAGCAACTGTTAGGGTCCTAAACTATAAGCAAAATAGTGAAATGCTTCCCAAAACAAAAAAGAAAACAAAACACTATGAAAGTATAAAAATACCACCAATAAAATTTCGTCTACAAGAAATACCAAGAATAAGTATCTATAGTAAAAATTCCAACCAACAAATAAATATTTAGCAAAATTATATATAAACTGATATATCCCGAAAAGGAACACAATATAAAATGATCAGTTGAAGAATGGAACTCCACACCAGGAATAAGAAATACAGATTTATTGTACTAAGGTACAATTAACAATAATACACATATAGGCAAGCCACGGGTTGGAACGGAATCAACTATGGAATAGTGAATGCCTTTGCCTAAGACCTTTTTCCTCGTCGTACTGCTCGTTACCGTCTTTTATAAAGCAGAGCATTCTATCTCGGGGATGGCAGGATGTTTCCACTATAATACCAACAATATGCACATACTAACAAATTGTAGCAAATACATCAAGATCTGCTTAAAATACCAGTAAACAACCAATATGAAAGAATTCTTTTAGGACATTAATCCATATATTCTACAATTTCTTATATATAACTTCAACAAAAGTACAATGTAAAACACATATATCACTGTTTCTAGTAACTATGTACACAAAAACATATATGCACAAAACCTGAGGATCATTTACTATGTATTCCATTGTGAAAGAAGTATGGCATATACCATATTTTTATTACTTGTAAGTTCGCCAGAAAACTAAATATCAGTATTAAATGACCCATAAGGAGTTGATATGCCATTAAACAGACAATTCCCGAATTGATAATTTTAGGGTAAATGTTAAGATACATAGGTATTTTCTGTTATGTTGTGTAGAAATATATTTTTATAAATTAAGTATATATATTTTGGCAGCAGACCTTTATTTATACATGTTTTTCTTATTGCCAGTTGCACGATTTGAAGTTGATTGGGAACTTGTCAAGAAATTCAGTGTGATAATATTGGAAATTTTCCAAGAAAGAAGGCAGAAATTAAGAGACAAATAATGGAGTATTTATCTTATTAATAACAGAATTTCTCAGAGTAACCAATGATAAATTACAAAAGCAACTTCCTTTATATATATATATATATATATTTATGACTAATTGATTGCCCAATACAAGGACTATTAGCCACTTAAAATAGTGGGTTACAAATTGAGATTGTTGCACATAAGATGAGAAATTAACAAGTGTGGTTTAAGAGAAAAGATAGCAGTTAACTCTGGATTTAGTAGCAAAGATAAACATGAACTGTAGACTTAGCGGAAAAGATAACAGTTAAACCCAGTATATAATAGAAAAGATGATAGTTAACTGAAGACTTAGTAGAAAAATAATGGTTAACAGGAGACTTAGTATGACAGATATGAGTTTGTAGAAGACTTAGTAGGAAAGATAGCAGCTGACTAGATTTTGTAGGAAAGGTAATAGTGATGCATGTTCACAATTGTGCATGTGTGCCTGTCTATTAGGAATACTTATTATGATCTGATGTGAACATAAATGCCAAAAGATCTTCACAATCTTACATACATATAGAATTATCTGCGATTTTAATGCATATGATATGTGACTGACCAATGAGAATCAACCCAAGCAAAATTGACAATGTCAGAGCTTCTGTCACTTTGTTTTCCCTCAATCTCTGATGAAGCTTTAATAGAACTGAAACATCTTAGATTGATATCAGTCAGTTAAGTGACATACATGATACATGCTTGGGCGTACATGTCTCGGAGAGACACGACTGACTGGGCAGAATATTTTCCTGCAATAGTTTACCATTACTTTCTGCAGTAGACTGGTTGCCAACCAAGGCTATAAAACCTAATCTATCCTGCCATTAACCTATAGCTGGAGTAGGGAAGAGATGAATTAATACCTTTCCCAATGGTATTTGCATGGAATTTAACTGGAATATTATATATATATATATATATGCATGCAGCCCAGGAAAAATTCAGTTAACTTAAAATTAAAATTTTTTTAAAAAAAAATTTCTTTTTTCTGATGTAGCACTTTTTGAAAATGTTGACTTTTTTTTTTTCAGAAACTGTTTGTTTTTATGAAAATAAAATTTAAACATAGGGTCTTACAGCAGCCAGCTTCTCAACACAGGGCAGCGCTACCTCTTGAAGGCATTTTATGTCGGACTCTGTATTGAGTCTGAGGTTCAGTGGAACGATGCATGAAGGCATAACATCACTATCACTCATGATCACTCAAAACATCTTCATAATCACCATTAGACTCATCTAACTCTTTTCCAAATTCTCTGCATGTCCTCTGATTGACACAAACGCACACAGAAATGTTCATATTAGAGCTTCTGGTGTGACTGTCAAGCAGTACAACATGCTGTTTCCAAATTTCTGATGCAGTGAAGTGCGAGAGGTTGCTCTTTGCAGATGTACATGCACAAGATTAAAATATAAAATGGCAACAATTTACCCACCACACCCTCTAGATGAGTGACTGGGAACATAAAATGCTGTAAGCTTGAAGGTGCAAGTGATATAATGGATTGGATAGCCAAGTTCTAATCCTGATTGTGATCATTATATCCACTTATATGCAAATACCCTTGCAAATGATATGAATCTGCCTATTCTCCTCAGCTAGGAGTTAAGTAATTAGATTTGTGTCACTAAAGCATTATTATCTCCTTAAATAAAATTTTGTACAAAATATTTAGATTTTGGAATTAAATTCTATAACATCACTTAGTTTTCTTTGAGTGAAAATTTGGGCTGCTGTTTTGAATGTGGATCATCAACAGGAAAACAGCAGGTAACTTCTCAAAAATTTTATCTGAGATTTAAGACACTTTATTGTTTATAGCTAAAATCTTTCAGACATTCAGATTAATAGTTTAAAAATTAGATTAGATTTGGCCTTACTTTAATATCAAATATAGACATGAATATATATATATATATATATATATATATATATATATATATATATATACTAGGAGTATAGCCCATCGTTACTCGGGTGTAATGAAAGCTTTAAAACTAATCCATAGTCCTGGAGCTCAGACTCTTTGGACGTTGGCACGAAAGACTAAAAAGCAAGAGTTGTTTCCAGTTAAAGCGAAACCGTAGACTGAAAGAAAAATGAATGGATGTAAGTCAAATTTTGATTTTTTGGTATTGATATCAAATAAGTTTTTTTCGTCATAAACTGAATTTTAAAGGTTAAATAAGTCCTCTGAGTAAATGGTATCATGGCTGAGACTAAAAACTACAAATACACCTACTTAGAGCCAAACCCGAAGCAAAAACTAAAATAAAAGGGCTGAAAAAAATACAGACATACAGGCAGATAAACTGACACACACACAAACATCTTGCCTTTTATCTATATATATTATCGATTTTCTGCACTATTGTAAGAACTACAATCTTGAAACTTCTGAATATTGTTTCTTATGTCTTTGTATATGAGTGTATCAAATTTGATTTTCAATTTTCGGTATTTATCGGGTGTACATTGACACAAAACCTAGCTAAGAACACTCACAGACGCTTATAGTATAACTGTAAATTTTCAAGAAAATCGGTTTGAGCCGTTTCAGAGTCTATACGTAACAGACACACACACACAGACAAAGTTCCATTTATAAATAAGTTTAGATAAATTTAGATTTAGGTAGATGTAACTGCATAGATACACAACTTGATTAGAGTAATGCATTAATACATACAAAAAGTTTTGAATGTGATATAAAAATATGATACAAACATATGTTAAGATTTTTGCATATCATTTTTTTTACCTCAGGGTATTTTATTTGTCAGTGTTTACAAAGATTATTAATAGCATACATGTATATAAGTCTGTTTTGTATGATCATATATATATATACACGCACACAACCCTGTCATACCATTGGGTCTAGAAGTGACAATATGGTGAAAGAAAGGAAACTGAAGTAGCTGTTTCAATTAATTTGCACAAGGGTATGTGTGTGTGTGTGTGTGTATGTATATATATATATATATATAGTGTCATCCGCAGACAGATCTGTTTTGCTGTATCACAGCTCATCAGTATGGTTAGACATCCGATTGCTTTTAACCCAGGATTGAAACCCAACTGAACTGGCATCAGTCGGCGATTCTATTTCTGAGCTATGGGCACTAGGTAGAAGGAGGCAGACTTTTTAGCTTGTATATTATCATTATACACGCTCAATAGTTGAGAGTGTTCTAATTCATTGCTGAATGAATGATGCGTAGATGCTAGAGTAGCTACTGTTTTTGAAAGTCTACCATTCTTCCAGAGTGCTCAATCAGGGTGTGAGAGCATAACATATGTGTGTGTGTGTATACATGTGTGTGTGAATGCAAAAATACATGCATGCACACACACACACACACACACACATATATATATTTACTTGCACACACAGATTAAGTATATGTCAATATACAGTAAGATTTACATTTTTCATCAGCACTGATGACTATTTTCAAAATACCTTTTATGTTTATAAGATTTTACATTCTATTCATTGGATTTTTTTTAATGCTTTTCTCTGACGCCATAATGTCTGTGTTTTTTCTTGCTGCTTCTTTCCAAGAGAATTCTTCGCAGACAAAATGTTGTAGGCAATGTATTATTTTGTTCTTTATGTCAAAAACCAGTTGTAACTGGTTGTCTTTATCTCAAAATGTATTTATTTTTGTTTTTATTTTATTTTATTTTACAGGTGGGGTGGTTCAGGGTAATCTGATAATATAAAACTTAAACTACATTATTTTAGACAATTAAAATTTGGGAATTGAAATTTACATTTACTCGATATGTAAACATCCACTGCTGTAGACATAGTCCTAAAACTTACATTAACTGATTTTGGTATATAAATGGTTCACTGGTTAAATTTTTGCTATTTTATATTAATAATTTTGTGAATGCACATTGTTTTTGATTTTGTCAATTGCAAATTTTAGTAGGTTTTATGAGAAAAAGAGTATTGTGAAGCAATTCACTCCACCATAAATTGAGAAACAGCATGTTGTACTGCTTGGCATTTGTGCCAGAAGCTCTGAACATTTCAGAGTGTCTGGTTGTCAGTCTGAGGACTGTAAGTAACATCATGGTCTTTCAAGAGGCTTACATCAAATGCCTTGAGGAGATAGTGCTGCCTTGGGTCAAGAGAGTGGCTTCTAGAAAACACGATGTCTAGCAACAGGTCTCTGCACCATGCCACATAAGCAGGAGAACCCAGTCATAGCTTTTAGATGACTTCTGCAACAACATCATCCTTATACCTATCTGGCCATTTACCTTCCCAGACAGCAACTCCCTTGATTATTATATGTGAGGTGCACTTGAGCAAGAGACTGACTAAATTCCTAATACAAAAAATTGAACTAAAGTCAAGGATTATGGAATGCTTTCCCAAGTTAAACAAAGAAACCATCTAGAAGAGAAGCAAGGCATTCCAAAGTTGTCTGGAGGTTATGTTTGAAGCCAATGGTGATTTTATTGAATAAACTTACTCTTTAGCAATTCAAGATATTTTTGTATAATTTTGGTAAATATATCTATTCAAATGAGATGTCAGTGTTAATTTCATCTTTTAATAATTTATCAGGCAATTGATCACTCAAAACCTCTATCAGTCAGTCAAGTGCCATACGTGATACATGCTTTGGGCAATCATGTCTTTGAAAGATACATGACTGACTGGGCAGAAGATTATCCCGCAGTAGATTGCCATTACTTTTTATGGTAGACTGGTTGCCAGCCTAGGTTATAGAACCCAATCTGTCCTGTTATTTAACCCATAATTAAAGGGAAGAGATGGATTAATACCTTTTTAAAGGTATTTCAGTGTAAGCAGATGCAAGGAATTCAAGTGGAATTTGAACTCGGTTCCTCAATTTGTCATTTTGAGCTGATATCCACTGTACCACAACACACACCCAAACTCTGTATATACTTCTTTAGTCTTTTTATGTCTTTACAATACTTAAATTGCCTGCTGTCAATATATATATATATATATATATATATATATATAATGAACCTAATCACTGTAAGGCAACACTAATAATAACAGACTGAACTTCTGAAAACAGTGTTAACTTAACCGTAATTTAAACCGTCTTGTAACGCGGTGAGAACTACCTTGTGGGTTAAATAATGTGGGGAGAAAAAAAGAAGCAAACAGTGCACAAGAACAATATGTCTAGTGCCCGTTAGAAAGAAAAAAAATCCTAAGGTGAGACCTTAACAATAAAGTGCTCAATACAAAATAGAGTAAAAATACAATGCAAGAAATCTAGAAGTGAGCCACCATCTACCGCGGTTTCCCACTACGGATCTTCAGGGTAAGAGGCTCTTACCCTGAAGATCTGTAGTGTGAAACCACAGTAGGTGGTGGCTCATTTCTAGATTTCTTGTATTGTATATATATATATATATATATATATATATATATATATTTTTTTTTTTCAAGGTACCAAGAAGTATTGGTCTTCACATTTGTCTTATAAATAAACTTCCACTTAGTGATATTTTCAAAAGTGTGTAAACATTTAGTAACATCCAATATTTTCTGTTCTGTGATGTATTATGATGTTTGTTTAGGTTGATGGTTAGTTTAGTCAATTCAGTGGAGTATCCAACTGAAATAGAATATAGAGAGTTGAGATATAGATAATATCAAGATATATAGTAGGAATGCTAGAACAGATATAGGTAGCTGTATCCAATGAGTGAATGAATTGTAGATATATGTGCAAGATGGATTCTGGCATTATACAGTGAACCAAATTTTCTAGCCAATTAATTCAATATAATCTTTCCACTTCAAGACCAAGAAAGCACAGTGAGTTATATTTATGGAGGCTAGCATCAGCCATACTGAAGAAAAGCATAAAAGGTTCTCTAGGATGATTCATAAGCCATTTCTTGCCCCAGTTAACAACTGATTGGAGGTTACAGTATTTAAATTATTCAGACTATTGTCTTCATCTAAAAAATGAGGACAATAGTCCAAATAATGTAAATGCTGTAAACACTACCTCATCTCAAAAATATAAACAAATACTGATTAGAGGTTATTTTTAAGATCAGCTGCCAGTTTTACTTTCTTGCACCTATTGGCCTTACTGTTAAAATAAGAGCAAATAGCTGACATCAGCATAAATACTTTTTTTTGTTTTGGTTTTTAATCCTTTTGCCCCAAGCAAGATCATAGAATGGCTAAAACATGTGGGGGTTATTCGGAATGAAAGAGAATAAAAAAAACTTTAGAAGAAACTCAAAAATTAATCCCAAATGAAAAACAAAGGATAAATCTCTACTCCTGTTCAGAAGATGAGAAGGAGTGTAAACCAGGCAATAAGCATACCTATCTAGTGTTATTAGAATTGATGACATTAGGAAGGTCATTGATGAAGATGAGAAACTGTGTATGTCCGAAGATAGAGGACCACTACATTGATGAAAAATGATCTAGAAGCATCGCCATTCAACATGACATTCATTAGATGATTTAAGAACGATTAAAGTCAAAGCCCAAGATGACAAAGACATTGAGCTTATGAAGGAGGTCAGCATGTCAAACCCTGTCAAATGTCAAGATATGTAAAACCTTAGCCCAAGCCTCACCCTTATTATCTAAATCTTGACAGACAAATTCAGTATTAACCATTAATGCACTCGCGGCTGACTGAGAGAAAAAATGATATTTACTTTCTGTAGTATAAAAAAAATATGAATGATGATGAGGCAGGGAACAAAAGGTGTGATGCTCCCTTGCCGTTGCCTCAAGGAAATGGATTTCACATTTCCTTTTCTCAGGCCAGTTAAAGGGCAGTTGTGAAACAGACACCAACTGAGCCACTTCTCCTTCCTCTTTGTCAGTTTGACTCTCAATCCACAACTTAGACACACACAATCCACTGAGAAAATCCTCACTGACAGCAGCATTGGCACCTGCTCTTTTTATGCCATTCCAAGATGGCCAAAGTTTGCATGTGTGCAAATATCATCTTGTTTTGGATGAGATAGGCATGCATAAATTGTGTCTTCAATAGCGGCCATCTTTCTTTTTTGTTATTATCTTACAGGCAAGACATATTTGCACTCGTTTTGAATTCTGAGGTCAGTCATGTCTTTCATTATTTTCTTCTTACATTTAAAGGCATAACAGAAATCAAGTAGAAAAATTTGCTAAAACAAATATTTAGGTGAAATATCCTAATTCTTTTACACCCAGTACCACCTTGTGTCTTAGTGACTTTACTGCCTTGCTTAGGGTAAACTCAGTTAAAAAAGGAAATTGCTTGCTTAATTATAATTTTGCTACCAGAAATATTTCATATGTAATCACATCAAAGATGAAGGAAAGACTTGAAGCAGCCAAAATGTGGTTTTGCAGAAGGATGCTTAGGATACCCTGTACAGATCATGTGAGCAACAATGAAGTTTTAGAGAGGAAAAGAAAACTGATACTTAACATCAGGAAAAGACAGCTGAAGTTTCTGGGACATGTAGTGGGGAAGGAGGGCTTGGAGAATCTGATGCTCACAGGATGTATAGAAGGGAGGAGAGACGGCAGAAGAAACCATGTGACATACTTGATTGACTTGTGTAGACGGATGGCAAAGTGGAATATCAGCAGGAGAAGAGTTGTTAAGAATTAAAGTGGGATAGGGAGATTTGGAGAGCCATGACTGCCTGTGTTCTGAAGAGACATGGTACATAAAAGAAGTGTAGAAATAACAGTTTAGTAATCGAAAGGTGGAGTAAGAATAATGTTAGTGGTCAACTTTACTTGTAAAGAAATCAGTTGAGATGTAGTCAATGTTAAAATATAAAATAGAAATTGCTTATCATTATTAATTTAATCATTCAAAAGAAGGAAATATGGATCTACTTGTTTCTATTAAATCTTACTTGTAATATCACAGTTTCAAAGAGGGCGAAACAATTCAGTTCCATGAACTGACCTTACACATGATTTGATTTTTATGACAATGGCTTGTACAGAATCATTTACACTTTTTAAAAGCATTTGTAACAATAGAACTGATGCACATTGTGACACAGTCTCTAAATAGCCTTCCTCGGGTTTTGAATTCACGGTTACTTTTCTCCTATTCTGGTTGCCAACCAAGTTCCAAAGTGTCTAGTTTTCATTGCTATTTAATCCATAGCAATGGGGAGTGAATGTAATACAACTCACTAATTACCCATTCTGAGTTGCCATACATTACACCATCTGCACACCAACTATATAAGTTATAAGCCATGTAATTTTTAATCGTATGCAAAAAGTCTACAGCCTTTTTTATTTAAAATAAGGTTTTCTATTGGATGTTTAATTTTGAGTATTCAACAAAAGTGTAGAGTAGAAATGGAAGGTCTCATGAGATAAAAGGCTTTTTTACAGGCAGACACTGGAGAACATTAGTTACCTTTTCTAATATTATAAAAACAGCTAAGTAGCCAGGATGCAAAGGTATTTTTGTATTTCTATCTCATTGTTCTGTTATGGCTAGTGTAACTCAACACAACTCTTGATTGGCTGGTGTAGCTCGACACAACTCTTCATTGGTCAATGTGTGTCTACACAACTTTTAATAAGTCACTGTGGCTCTACACAACTTTTAAAATAGCCATAATGGAACATATGAGAACTTGCCTCCTGCTTAAGCAGGTTTTGTTACTCAACTATTGATATTTAAAACAATTGCTTGAATTATTGACTTGATCAGGTAAGAGTTAATAGGTTGCATTTTATTTTATGCTTCTTTATCTTTTGCTAGTAAAATATCTGTGGATCATGGAACTTAGTTATTATTTTCTATTAATTATAGACTACAATATATATTCTAATAATATATTTTCACTTGTTAACTTATTTGTCTCCTACATAAGATTTTCTCATCATGAGTTTTGTTCAATCTTTGAAATGATGTTTCCAAAATTCTCCTATTATTACTGGTTTAGGGTTGATGAAACTGTTTATCCAAACTGATTTTCCCTTATAACTTTTGCCCTTAGTTAAGTACTGCTTCTTTAACCTGCAGAATCTCGACTTGAATAAACATCTTACTGATATACAGTAGTTTTTTGATTACCAGCTCGAAAGGAACAACTGGTATGCTGATTTCAAATTTTGGCTGATGCTGTTATGTTTTTCATGTTCAGACAAATAAACCATCCCTTCTCAAGCTATGGGCTCTCTAGCTATGGTTACTAATCAATCTAGGATAACATGGAATTCAAAACTCGTCTGTAGCCCTGGTAAATTGTATGCTATTCAGCCATTGAAAAGATGATGGCATTCACAATTAACTGCAATATTTGTTTTATGGTATAGAATTCTCAAGTTATAACCAACTAGTTCAAATTCAGAATTGTTTCATCTACACTAATTGTTATCACAAAGCTATTAGACTCAGTCTACCTTGGAGATGATATGGATTTGTGCTTTTCCTCAAGTCCCTTTTCACAAAGTGAAAACAACAGACTTTTTTTTTTAATTATATCACCCCGGGCAAGGCAGTAAGGCCACTGGTGTGCAGGGGGCTATGTAAGAGTGAAAAGATTGGAAAAGAGAAAGCTGGAAACAACATCCTAAACAATGAACAAGGGATGAGCCTCTTCACCTGTTCAATAGACGTGGGTGGAGTGTGAACCAGGCGATAGTTTAGTCTATCTACTCCAATTGAAAAAAAAAAAGAAAACAGTGAAAAAATTGGAAAAGAGAAAGCCGGAAACAACATCCTAAACAAGGAACAAGGGGTGAGCCTCTTCACCTGTTGAATAGATGTGGGTGGAGTGTGAACCGGGCGATAGTTCAGTCTATCTACTTCAATTGAAAAAAAAAACAAATAAACAAAAAGAAAAAGTGAAAAGATTGGAAAAGAGAAAGCTGGAAACCACATCCTAAACAGGGAACAAGGGATGAGCCTCTACACCTGTTCAATAGACGTGGATGGAGTGTGAACTGGGCGATAGTTCCGTCTATCTACTCCAATTGAAAAAAAACTTGGCTGAAATTTGAACTCAGTCTGCTTATTTTTTTTAAACACTGATTTCCTTGAAATCAAAAGTCATCTTATACTTTGATGTTCTCTCCTTTGACTTGGAAGTAAAGAATTAGTTTATTCATTTAAGTCTTTTAACCGTTTCTCTGCTGAATGTTAGAGAATATAAGAAAAAATAAAAACACTATTACAGAGTGGTAACAGCAAAAGAACAAGAATTAAGAAGATATATGTTAACAATTGACATTGCATGTAAATGTTTGAAGATCGAATTTGACTGGGAAGCTAGTTGGTAGGGAGTTCCACAAGTGAGAAGTGTGAAAGAAGAAACTATTAGCATAGAACTTATGGTTACATCTAGCCATTTCAAGTGTAAAATGATGAGACCTTGCCAGGGAAGCAAGAAGCCAGAAGAGAGTTCCACAAGTGAGAAGTGTGAAAGAAGAAACTATTAGCATAGAACTTAGGGTTACATCCAGACATTTGAAATGTAAAATGATGAGACCTTGCCAGTGAAGCAAGAAGCTGGAAGAGAGTTCCACAAGTGAGAAGTGTGAAAGAAGAAACTATTAGCATAGAACCTTATGGTTACATCTAGCCATTTCAATTGTAAAATGATGAGACCTTACCAGGGAAGCAAGAAGCCAGAAGAGAGTTTCACAAGTGAGACATGTGAAAGAAGAAACTGTTAGCATAGAACGTATGGTTACATCTAGCCATTTCAAGTGTAAAATGATGAGACCTTGCCAGGGAAGCAAGAAACTGGAAGAGAGTTTCACAAGTATGAAGTATGCTATAAAAAACTGTTAGTATAAAACTTAGGGTGATATCTAGTCTTTTTATTTTTATATAAATATTTGATTTGTACAAAAGTAAAATGGTTTTGTTAAAAAAGATGAGATAAGGTATGAAAGAATATCCAATAAATGAAATTACATTGATGAAATAGATTAATAATTTAAGCAAATCTAAAATCTTTTCAATCATGGATCAAAACCTTGTCATATCAAAGTAAATATACATATTTCTTTTGTAGAAGAAGTTGCCAGTTTTTGAAAGAAATTACACTATTATAAGATTTCTTTTGTATATGGTGCTGGATATTTCTATATAAAACTCTGTGACTTCCATTAGTCCATCTCAGTTTTTAAAATAGCCATACATTGACAGATCAAAACCATATTGTGTCGTCATACAGTGGGGTGACCAGTAGGTTTTTGATGTGGTTGGGACAATAAATAAACAAAAACCAGGTTTGTACAAACTATACCATCAATTTTTTTATGGTTGACTCCATTACTTAACCAGTTTTTGTTAATTTGAATGTTCATCACTTTTTGTGTCTTTTGATATTGAGGTTATAAAGAGTTTCATATAAAAAAGAGGGAAATTACTGGAAAGTAATTAAAATTTACCTGAAGTGAGCAGAATGTATTTTGGCTTTTCATGCCAATGATATTTCCAACCACCTGCTCTATGGTATGTGACTTCAGTGAATTTCTTTTAATGTGTTCCTCTTAAATTTATATTTAAATTGGGGTCAAGAGAGAATGTGCACCATTTCGGGGCCTTCCTCTCAATGGTTTCATTTGCATATCGTCCCCCACTTCCTACTGTGAAACCCCATTATAACAATATACAAGTGTGTTGTAGATATACTAGCTCAAATGTCTAACGGTGAAAATAGATTTACGAAAAATAGCAAGCCTCATGTTCTGAGAATACAATATGAACCTCATTACAAATTCACAATCAGTCATGATATTTCTTTCTTTTCCAGCTCTTTATGTAATATTTTGCGAATGATATTTGGTTTATAACTTAATAGCAGTTATCAGTATGTGTTGTTATAATTTGTTTTGGTATTTGTATGTGAGGATTGTCTTTGTTGTATACTTACCTGTATGTTCCTCTTGTATATGTGGATGCTATTGGAGTAGAGAAGAATAATGATACTGACTAGCAGTGTATCTCTTTCACGCAGTGTGCAAGTCTTGTATTTGTGATATACTATTATTCCCAACCTCCGTTTTGGTGATTACTCACACAGTACCAACAGTCACTTTTTAATTAATTTTTGTTTTTCTGTATAGTCTTTCTCTTGTGTGGATATTATTTCAATGCACCTTCCTTTTGACTTGTTGCTGTTTATTTTCTGATGCTGGTGTGAAGCTCCACACACAAGCATGTGTATGGGTACTTTGTGCCTTGCACAAAGTAAGAGAATAGCCAAGAGGCTCTATTCACGTGTTTGTTGTTTTTATATCTTTGTAACGCCTACATGTTTCTGCTTTGATTTTGGCGGGAGCGTTAGTGATTGGTTGGCTTCCACATGATGTCAGCTGACTAAGTAAGCTATGTCTGGGGTACAGAAAAAAAGTAAAGGATATATGTGTGGAGGGAAAAAGAGAGAGACAGTGTCTCTCTGTCATTCTATTCGTAAAGAGGAAAGGATATATTTCAATATGATTACTTCTGTTCACCACAACCACATTTTGGGGGAGAAGTACAAACAGCTAAGGAGGTACCAAGTACAATTGGTTTTTTGTGTAGCTTAGTTTAAAAAAAATTTTATGTAATATTTTGTAAAAAAATTAAGTTTTATTTAATTTTGTAATCTTGCTATGGTTAACAAAATCATCTCATCAGTTCTCTTTGTAACCTTATTAGGTTTGACGTAGATTCAACATTAGTTTTATAACTTCTGCTTTAGTAAACTCACTTTGTAAAGTTACAGATATTAGTATAATTATGCCTTCGAACAATAGTGCATCAGACACTTGTTCTTCTACAACTCTACATTCTCTAATTACTCTAATATACACACACACACACACACTATATATATATATATATATATATATATATATATATATATTTAGTGAATCGAGACAGCAAATAATTTTCTAAACATTTACTGTTAAATATAAGAGACAATGAATGTCTATTATGTTTAATCATGATCCATTCTAAACGTTGTATTTTGGCTTTAATTTCAGGTGAAAATAAAGATAAAATTCTTTAACATTTGGATAAATTTTTATTAAGTTATTTATAGTATATTACATTGCATTTGTATACATGGTTTTGTTATCATTTCGCACTATCACGCTGTGTGATGTCATAGAACAGCAATTGCAAATTTGTGAACTGCATTTGTTATTTTTGGTAACTATTGCCGTTGCCTAGCGGAATTTTATGTCAACACAAAAAAAAATCATCGCTGATAGTGGATGTTATTGTGTTACTGTATTAATAACCTCTCTGAAGATGGCTCATGTGAGCTGAAAGCTTAGAACTAACTTAATAAAAAATCATCCAAATGTTGGAGAATTTTTGTCTTTATTTTCAACTGAAATTAAAGCCAAAATATGACATTTAAAACGTCTCATGATTAAACATAATAGACATTCATTGTCTCTTATATTTAACAGGATATGTTTAGAATATATATATATATATATATATATATATATATATATATATATATGTTCTACCTGTTACGTGAATCTAGCAACATAGTATCACTAGTTACTTGAGAATGATGTTAACTGCTCACTCCCTGGCAATCTGTGTTCAAACAGAAGTGTCAGCAGTGACATATTATTCCTATATGACACCTCCCCTTTGACATAATTTCCTCCAGAGTCTATATTTATTAATAATAATTTTGAGCACTCTTCGTCTACTAGTACTTGTAGAGTGAAGGACAGATCCAATTTAGATAAACATTTTCCATCAATTAACTTAACAAAAAAATTCTTCTGGACTCGGTAATGGGTAGTTAAGTTGTTTTAATTTTTCATTTAGACCCATAGAAAAATCAGCACATATGCAAATTTTATTATTTTTACATTACGTAGACTGTTGACAATGCCCATTCAGAATAGTCTATTTTTGTGATGATACCTAATTTTTCTTGTCTGTCGAATTTTTTATTAATTGCTGCAAAAGATACAATCTTTTTTTTACTTCAATGTTGGTGTTATATTCTCTTTTAATTCAAATTTAACCTTTGTTTTTCGACCTTCTGAAAAACGTATTTTTAATTTCTTTTATAATTTTTCAGTTGACATATTTGCACTGGATGTAATGTTTACTTTGTTGCAGAAAGAATTAACTGGAAGGTCCCAAAGATCAAATAATGCAATTCAGTCTGTTCGATTTAAGTCACCAGTATTTTTTTAATACAGACACTACTGCTTTTTATAGTTTTTGCAACAAAAATGTTACAGGTGAATTCATCCAAAAAATTTAATTTATTTCCTGTAACTCCATGCACAATTTTAATAGAAGACAACAGGGTTTACCCATTTTTCTCCATGCCTGTTGATTTATGATAATGATATCAGATCCTGTATCCAGTTGTAATTATAATTTTACATTATTCATGTTCACAAAAAATAATTTCCTCTTTTGAGTTGTTTCATTTTAAGAAAACTTGTTAATTTTATACCTTTTTGTCCTTAATCCACGTATTTATCATTTTGACATGCATTTTATTTTTCCTCCATTTTTTGTATCTGCAACAAGTACTTTTGTGTCTTCAACTCCCACACTCATAATATATTTTGTTATTCGAAAAATCATCTACTTTTGAAATGCTTACCTCCACAACTGTGTAAAGTAATTAGGTAATGAGGGAGATTTCTTTGTCTTTTTTTTAATGTTTTGTTAAAAGTTGAGGAGTGTCTATAGTTTTTTCTCTTAGATGGTCAGATGTTATGCACTTGTGAAGTGTCTCTTTCCTCAAACCTTGCTTTATCTAGATTCATGATACATTGACATTCCTCTACTATTTTCTGGATAATTTAGGAACCATATCTAATTTAGTAAGTCTCCTGGATCTTATTTATGCATCTTTATTAGCAGTTAAAAATATGAGACATTTAAATAAATCTGGAGTTAATTCATTTAACTTGAACTTGTCATATGCTTGAGTCACAAATCCTGCATAAGTGACAAAATCTTGGTCATGACAGTTGAGATATTGGTACCGTGCAATAAACACTGAAGTCCTATCTCCAAACATTTTTGATAAAGTTACTACCATTTGGTCAAAGTTTATTTCAATTCATACTTTTCATGTTCAGCAGGGGTCACTTTCCTTAATAATAACCAAACTTTCTTATCATTCCAATGTGCACATTCCTTTTTGAAGATCCCTTTGTATCTTCTGTAATATGCTGGAAAAGTTATTCTTTCTTTTGGATTCTATATAATTTCACTTACTGAATTTGCAACAGCATCTGGTGTGAATGAATCTGAAGTTGTTCTTTTTTCCTTTGTTTTAGTCAACAATTTGAAAAAATTTGTTGTTACTGTCATAGTTGCTGTTGCTTTTTTGTTGCTAAGATTTGTGTCATGATGGCTTTTAGTTCTTCTATATTTGCTGTACTCTGCTGAAATTTTTTTGAAGATTAATTTTTGTTGTTTCCTTGTATAAGCTCAAACAATTCTTTGGGGCCACTTTTGTAATGCTACTTTTGCTAGTTGCATCAGCTTTGAATCATCATCATTACTTTGTAAGTTGCAAAAGTTTTAACATTTCATCACCACTTTGTAACCTTGCTATGGTGAACAAAATAATGTCATCAGTGTTCTTTGTAACCTTATTATATTCAATTTAGACTCAACATTAGTTTTATAACTTCTACTTCAATAAAATTTCTTTGTAAAGTCACAGACACAAGTATAATTAAGCCTTCAAACAATAGTGTGTCAGATACTTTTTCTTCTTCAATTCTACACTCTCTAATCACTAATCATCAACGCCTTGCTTGAGGTGAAATGATTAAAAAATAAATCCGGTAAAATGAAAATATAATGCACATTAGTATTGCTGAGAGTCAGTTAAATGCCATACATGAAACACCCTTGGGCGATCATGTCTCAAAAGGGACATGACTGACTGGGCAGAAGATTATCCCACAGTAGGTTGCCATTGCTTTCTGCAATAGATTGGTTGCCAGCCAAAGCTATAGAACCCAATCTGTCCTGTTATTTAACCCATAACTGGAAGGGAGAGATGGATTAATACCTTTCCCAAGGGTATTTGCGCGTAAGTGAATGCAATGAATTCAACTGGAATTTGAACTCTGCTCCCCTATTTCTCATTCCAAGTCGATATTTACTGCACCACAACGCAGATGAGTATCATTTGTAAATCTCAGCAAAAATATTAGCAATAACTTCAACAATACTAAATACTAAGAGGATTAAATACATGTCAGCATGTTGCAAAAAGATTCTAGTTCCTAAAAATTGTCTCATTTGCATCACTGAAATCGTTACTCACATTTGAATTGAGTCAACAGCATGTATTTGTTGAGTTTCTTGTTTTGCTTTTACATAAAGTATTCTATTCCCAATTTCTATACTGAAAATAAAATTGGTTTGGCTATTTCTCAGTTGGCACCTGATGGGATGACAACCTTCACTCGAGGGGCAAAATTTCTGAAGTTGTTGATAAAATATACATGCAAGTCTCTTTTAATCAAAACCTTTATACTTAGATGATTAAGAAAGAGAAAAAAGAGAAACATGTAGAAGATTATTGATTGCAAATATTTCAGTTTAAGCCAAACAATTGTTTCACACTATTTACAACAATGAGAAAAGTAGGCTGAAGAAAAAGTCAAAATATAAAATATGCTGTTGGTTATTAATTCTTAATAACATCAGTAGTCATCATCGTACACCAAAGAAAAATTTATTTTGGTCACTAAGTGTACCACAAAAACAACATGGCAGATGACCAAGTAGCTGAAATTAGTATGATGGTACTTTTTTTTTTTACTCATTGTTCACTTAGGATTGAGGGCTGCTGAATAAGGTTGATGTAAGAGAAAAAGGTAAGGAGTGTAGTTTATGAGGATACGTAGAAAAGATAATGATTAACCCTAAACTTAGAAAGAAAGATAATGGCTAACCCAGGACTTAATAAGGTGATGGCTAATTCGAGACTTAGCAGAAAAGGTGATGGCTAACCCCAGACTTCGTACAAAAGGTGACAGCTAACCCCAGACCTAGCAGGAAAGATGGCGGCTAACTCCAGACTTAGTAGGAAAGGTGACAGCTAACCCCAGACTTAGCAGGAAAAGTGACGGCTAACCCCAAATTTAGCAGGAAAGGTGACAGCTAACCCCAGACCTAGCAGGAAAGGCGACGGCTAACTTCAGACTTAGCAAGAAAGGTGAACACCAACCCTAAACTTAGCAGGAAAAGTGAACACTAATCCCAAACTTTGCAGGAAAGGTGACAGTTAATGGTAGATTTGATGAGATTAAGATGATAGTGAATGAGGAAGCATTCTCTCTAGAACCTGTTTCACAAAGTCGCAGGTCTTGGGAAATTATTAGTTCCAGTGTACCTGGCAATTGAAGGTCTTAGCTACAAAGATCTGAAACTATTAAATTCATGACTATTGCTTATCAGAACATTTTTTTGGTTTTTAATCAGTTCACCTCAACCAAGGTGATGATGCCATTAAAAGGCAAGCAGCTGTTGGGAGAGTAAGAAAATGAAAAAGACTTTAAAAGGAACTATAATCCCAGCCTTGTACAGGAAACAAAGGATTTGCCATGGAAATAGTAATAGAATCTTGTGAGTCATGCAATGTTTCATCTGTAGAAAAGGGTTGTTGGTAAAGGTAATTCTGTGTCTGCTCAGTGATGATAAAGTATTACTAACTTTGGTTTGGAAGGTACTGAATGTTCTAAGGCAATTTCTCCTTGATTGAGCTGTTAGAATTAGGGTCAGAGGAGAGGTCAGCTGTCAGGCTCTGGTCATCTAGATTGTTGGAGATGCACTCAGTCACTGTTTTATCATCTGTATAGATATTTACTAATGAAGATGATGTGACCTCACTCGTTTGGTTTTGGGAGGTACTGAATGTTTCAAGCCAATTTCTCCTTCATTTATCTTTTAGAGTTAGGGTCAGAGGAGAGATCAGCTGTCAGGCTCTGGTCATCTAGATTTTTGGAGGTGCACTTAATGAAAGAAAAGTGAATGGATAAGTGTAATTTTTAACTAGTGTGTTGATATTGGTTGGATTAACTTAGTGCACAACTTTGGTATATTATGATCAATTATTTTGTGAACAGTTGATAATGATTAGTACTTCACCTTGCTGTCTATTTATCAAACTGCACTAAGCTTGATGAATAAGCACTTAGTGAATGAATTTCTAGTATGAGGTTCACATTCTGACTCATATCATCATCCAGGAATTCAACTTACAATTACTGTGTTATTGGATTCACAAACCAGCACTCACAACCAAGGCTTGTAGGAATCACCAAATTTGTGAACCAACATTTTCATCCACGAGGCCATTGTCCTATCAAATAGACACCTGAAGAAGGCCAGAGAATGCAATGACAGAAACATGGTGATTACAGTAGCAAAAATGAAGATAATAGTGTAAATGTAAACATGCAAATCAGCCTTCTGGCTCCATTTTTCTGGCCTTGTGTCAGATTTAGCTATGCTTGATCAATATCTAATTGTCTTTTTAATTTCCAAATTTCGTATAATGAGGCATATTAATAGAGGCCTGAATGTTTGGATAAAATCTCTGGTGCATCTTTTAAGTGCGATGTCTCTTCAAGACGAAAGGGATCATGGCCCTCCACATCTTCCTTGTTTTTTGTGACTTTTAATACCTTTTGTCTTGCTATTTCTCCCAAACCCTCCTCTGCCATACATTTGCATACACCCATCAAGTATGTCATGCACTAGTCTCCTCTGTTTCCTTTTCTCTCTATATGCCCTGTGAGTATGAGATTCTCCAAGCTTTCCTTCCTCATTATTGTCCCAGAATCTTCAGCTGTTTCTTCTTGATGTTAAATTTATTTTCCTTTCTGTTTCAATTCTCTCCAAAATCTTGTCATGACGAACATGTTTGGTCCATGGTATCCTCAGCATTCTTTTGTAGAAACACCTTTCTACAGCTTCGAGTCTTTCTTTCATCTTTGACGAGATTATCCAGCATTCGTTTCTGTCTCTCAATATTCTGTTTAGCATTTGAAATCCTTCTTTGAACTCAGATTTTATTGTTGTACTTTCTGTCCTCTGTTAGAAGAGTTCCCAGATATTTAAGTTACTGTACCTGTTTGATTTTAGTATCCACGACCTGTAATTTGCATTTTGGGTTCCTCTTTTTGCTGATGACCATGCACTGTATATTCTTGTCATACTGGCTCCAAATATGTACTTTCTCCACTCTACAGTCTCTATATGCTAAATGTGTTGTTAAAATGAATAGAAATTCAGTCACCAAAAGCCTCAGTCACACAAGTAATAAGTGATCAAATACTTTTCCAGCAAAGATAGTAAATTTTTACATAAATTAAATTTTTAGTAAATGTATTTTTATATCAGTGTGTCTATGACTTTACTAAACATACTAAACACATTTTCAAAGACTAATCTTAAGTATCCAAACATTTTACGCTGTTTCATTTATTGGTATCAAAAATAGGTGTCGTTTTGGTTGGCATAAAGCATATTTTCTGATAAATATATCATACTTACTTGTTAGCCATCTTTTTTTTTGCCCCACCTCTCCAATCATACTAGGCATTCCCATCATTGGGAGATTTATGTACAATATTAAAGGGTATGAACAAAATTGTTATAATTAAAGTTGTTTGATTAGCTCTTTATTTCATAAACAAGTGTAAACCAGCTGTCAAAAATGTCAGCAAAATATTTTTGAGGATTATTAGCTGTTTCCTCACAGGTTATCCCCCCTTAACATGACAGGTGAGAATATATATATGCACACACACACACACACACACACACAATGGTCTTTATTATAACTTACGGGTATATTCAGGAAATAAAATAAACAAAATCAAAACTATAATTAAATTCACATATTCCTTATTTCAATTGTTGGACTCCAAGACATACTTTGAGTGCAAATTGTTCAACTTTGAACATCATCTGTTTTCATGATATCATTTTCTTTCTTGTTTTAACTATTATCTTTATCTCTATGTTATTTTTGTATGATATTGCAAACAGTCTATTCTCAGGCCTTCTTTGGAGTATCTTAGAAAACCAAAGAATGTGAGAAAGATTGAGAGGATGAAAATTTTGGCCTTGTAAAAAAAATATTCAAATTGAAAAAAAATGGAAAAAAAAAGAAGACATTGTAAATCCAAAATATGTATATTTTGAAAATATTTTTGATGATTGAAGAAATAATTTTTTTCAGTCCAGTCTCTTCTGATTTAGTTTGTCAGATGGGGAATAGATGAGAGACAGAAAAATGCCTTAATGACTTCATTTTGGACTGGACATCTAGTTGCTAGTCATATTATCATGTAGTCTGCTTTGACTCTGGCTGTTGAATACATTGAATCATGCAAAGATATATCAGTAGATACAAAATGTGCACACTACATTGAGTCCATAGCTAAATCCACTGCTAAGAAGGTTGGGTCACTGTGTCGGGCCAGGATGTTTTTTTTCATCCTGCATATATGCAAATCAACCATTCGTCCTTGCATGGAATACTGCTGCCATATATGGTCAGGCGCCTCTGCCATTCATCTCAGTGTTCTCGACAGGCTCCAAAGGAGAATCAGTAATGTGATAGGTACTGACTTGGCGGCTCGACTACAGCCACTTCCCCACCGACGAAATGTGGCCTCCCTTTGTCTGTTCTATAAATACTTTCATGGGTTCTGCTCAAACGAACTTAAGTCACTGGTACCTCCTCAACAGGTGTTTACTCATGCAACCAGATTGGCAACTGGGTCCCACCCATTTACAGTCAGGTTAGCCAAATGCAGACGACAATTATACTCCTGCAGCTTCTTCTCTCGCAGTTCCCACCTGTGGAACTCGCTCCCATATTCTTGCTTTCCTGACTGCTACAACCTCCAGGAATTTAAATGCAATGTCAATACTCATCTATTAACAACTTGACTAGTTCTTTCCCCACCTCGTATATCCTTTCCTTTCTCTCCACCTTTGAAACTGTCATCACACCTGCATTCTCATCCTTCTATTGCTTCCTTTCTAACTGGTTTGCCTTCCTCTTCACTCTCTTCTAATTAATCTTTTTACTCTTATGTAGCCCCCTGCACATCAGTGGCATTACCGCCTTGCTCGGGGTGATACGATTAAAAAAAAATGTTTAATTGAAAAATAAGCTCTATATGAAAGTGCATTGCTTAAAGTATATAAAATTTATAATGACTACACATGCTTGGATAAAGATGCGCATTTTTGTGCACCGAATATTAGCTCAGAACAAGAAATCAGAGCACTGAGTTTAAATTCCAGTTGTATTTGTTGTATCCATTTACATGCAAATACCCTTGGGAAAGGTATTAATCTGTCTCTTCTCTCTCCAGCTATGGGTTAAATAACAGGACAAATTGGGTTTTATAGTCTTGGTTGTCAACCAGTCTACCATAGAAAGTAATGGCAACCTACTGTGGGAAAATCTTCTGACCAGTAAGTCATGTCTCTTTCAAGACATGATCATCCAAGTGTTTATCTTGTATGGCAATTAACTGATTGACTGACTCAAATACTCAAACTTTTCAGATTAATAATTTGATATGTTTTATATGATGTGTAATTTTTGTATTTAGCTGTAAATTTTAAGTTAATAAAATTTTAAGTTGGTATCCACCCTGTAGGGATATCATATCTCCATAGTTTTCACTAAAATGTTTTTGTTTTGGTAGAAACTTATAAATTGATAGAATATGTTCTCATAATGTGTTGACTTTGAATTTGAATCTCTTCAATTTGTTAATTTCACTAAATCTCAATTAAAATGGAATTGTTAGTTTTTTTTTTACTCAAATACTACAAATTGTAGCATAAGGAGATGGTTAATGTTTCTTTGATTTGACCTTGTGTCGGACATAACCGAATTCTTTACAGCTTACAAGTTTTATTCAGAATTATCACCAGAAGGTTTTCATCAGAAGATTGGTTGTCAGCAGGTTGGAATGTGTGGAATAATAAAATATACATTTTGCATTTTAAAATAGAAATTTATTAAAAGGAGGAATAACAAGAATTCATAGAAATTAATGTTCAATGAGAAAGTAAGGTATCAAGAGTTCTTACAAAATCTTCGTAGTAGTAATTATTCAAAGAGATAAGGAGAAAGAGATAAATGACAATGTCCAGAGTCGCTTGAAGTTGAAAATATATTTTAGAGATGTTTCATCTTATGGCTTTAATCTGACTCTCTGACTGACACTGACCTGCAGCTTTTTTAGTATTCAGATTTTCACACTGGATCGCTAAGCCCTTTCAAGTCTTACAAATCACTACCATTGGTCAAAAATCATTTTAGCACCTACTTGTGAAACCTGGTTTCAACTTTTTTTTAAACAGATGGTCAATCCTTTTTCTATTTGGGAAAAACCAGGATTTCACCTCTCGTTGTGAATTTTTGTAAAAGAAGAAGAAAGTTGATTTTAATTAATTTCTTATCAGATACAAAATATTTCATGAAGAAGACCTACAAAAATACAAATGTTGTATACTATCAGCACTTGCGCATTTTTTAAAAACAACTGGAATTAAAAACTTAACCAGAGTTGTTATAAGACTGATTCAAGATATAAAGAAGCCTCAAAAGTAACAAAAAAAAAAACATTCTGCACCCAGACCAGCTGTGACAAGTGTTGTGCCCAATCCCATATATGTGGGGGCTGGGTAAATTTTGACCCTTGATCTGAGTGTAGATTTTTGGATCTCTACATTAAATAGCTAACCTTGTGTCACATCCCATCTCATTAGTAAGGCATGAGTAAATGTCCAGTTGAGATGATGAGGATCCAAGTGTAGTAACTGTTCCAGCAATGAACAGCCAGCCCATAGCTCTAGCCATCAGCAGCAGTTCAAGCTAACTAACCATTGTCACCTCCAGCTTGCCATCAGCCATTGCACCAGCCATCTTCACTCGGCCTTGAGCTCCAAGAAGCTTCTTGCTCGGCCATCCACCCCTCCATGCCAGCAGCAACAATATGTCTTTTTCAGGACAAGGCTTTTCAACAACCATGAGACTGTCCTTTTCTGGGTGATGCTCTCCAGCAACCAGGAAACTGTCCTTTTCTGGATAACACTCTTTAGTGACTATGGAATTATTCTTTTCAGGTCAACACTCTCCAAAGACTACAAAACTGACCTTTTCAGGTCAACACTCGCCAAAGACTACAAAACTGACCTTTTCAGGTCAACACTCTCCAAAGACTACAAAACTGACCTTTTCAGGTCAACACTCTCCAAAGACTATAAAACCGACCTTTTCAGGTCAACACTCTCCAAAGACTACAAAACTGACCTTTTCAGGTCAACACGCTCCAAAGACTACAAAACTGACCTTTTCAGGTCAACACTCCAGTAACTACCAGGACTGTTCTTCTCAGTAAAACAATTTTTTTCACCCATTACATCATTTTGCAGAGTTATTTATTTTTTTGGCCTCGTAAACTGTAACACTAGTTTTGTTTATGTATTTTCTTTAACAAAAGTAAATTTGGTAAAATATTTTTTTCCTCAAGATTTTGTTTTGTTTGTTGTTATCTACCATCATTCAATGTTCGTTTGCAGGCCACCATGCTACCCGCAAAACAGACTAAAAGTTTATGTTTAAAAAAGAGTAATAAAGAAAATAATATCTAAAAAATTTCAAATAAATATGCAAATCTTTGATGAAGTTTAATGACATAAAAGAAGGAAACAGAATTGAAGAACCTGTAGCTTATTATCTTCTTTCGTTTACTGGCTTTTCAGATTTGATCGTCACCATGGTGACAAACATAAAATTGTCACGGAGCCTGTACAGCCCCCAACCAACACTAACCAAGTGGCACATATGGTTACAGAAGATACTGTTGCATTTTCACAACAGGTAAGTGAGACAATTCATTAAATTTGCATGACTCATTGTTTTGTGAGCATGAAATTGACCTTCAATACCTTGTGAATTACACTCTTCATCACCTTTTGAAAATGACTGCAAAAATAGATGGTTTCATTTCATCAATTCAAATAAATCCTTTGCTAATCATTGTCTTCAATTTGAGCTCTGACAGACATAAATTTGGGTAATGAGAATAACATTCATTTTTATCACAGGATGTATGTCTATTGATCCTACCATGTTAGTGCAATGAAGAGGTTCTGTTTGCAAGATGGATCTTAAGAGCTCTGCCTCAATTTAGTTAATTTTTGTATGATTTTATCTCCAAAGGAAAAAAAGCTGATTTTCATTTGGGTTTAGTATTACAAGATTTATTTTTCTTTTAGTATAATACAATTTTATTTTTTTCATATTTCAGCTTTTAACTTGATTTTTATTCAACCAACAAAAGCAGGCAGGTTCCATTGTCGTCTGGTTTATACTTACCTATATAAGTAATTACAATGTGTTTAATGCTTTCTAAATTTCAAACAAAGCTGCAGTATTCTTGCTGCAATCATTTGCATTTATCCAAGATCTATTTTATGTTGCATTTCTAACAAGCATGTCATTGCAGCCTGTAGAAGTTGAAGGAATGAAATGTATTTAAAAACCAGAAAAAAAAGAGTTGGTAGGGAAAATTTTTTTTTTTTTCCTTTTTTTAAAAATTAAAACTTTTTTTTTCAAGTACATAAAACTTTTCATTATAAACATAATTCCTTAGCTTTTTATGCAGCGGTGGGGGTCTTTTTTCTTTTATATAAGAATAAGTAAAAAATAAATGCAAATATGCCAACTGGAAATTCAACAGGTCCTCTTAATAAGACTTGACATTTTATTATAATACTATCCATCCATCACAATTCAGGAAATGAATCTTTTTGTATTTCATTTATGTCAAAATACTTTCCTTGTGACTGTAAAATGTTATTATAATGATACAAATTAACCTAAAACTCTTTTGAATTTGAATAATTTATTTTATCTATAACTTTTAATGCAAGTACCTCATCTTCAGATATCCTCTTGTGATGAAGGCTGAAGAGTGAAGCATCCAAAACATCATGTTAACAACTCTGATCATCATTTTACTTACTAATCTAAGAGATGACTAACAGTTAATGAACCCTAAACTAATAGAAATTAGATTTAGAAAACAATAAATCACTTTCAACTTCCTTTTTTTTTTTTTGTAGCCTTATTTCTAAGGGTTATATAATTTTTAAATGTCATTACCAGTGGTGAAAGGTAATTTTAAAATGATGGCATATAGCCCCTGATGACTGTTAATGGTTGCAAGAGAAATCTCTGAAAATAGTCGAATAATGACATATTTAAAACTTATTTATTTTTAAATTAATTCAACACTATTTTTTTTTTTTTGGCAAATTTACCAATCCATTTGTGGCGGAAATTATCAGCACCATACTCTACCTTCATCTTTTTCAAAAGAAAGACGAAACTATCTCCACTGCATTTTCTTCTTATTTCACTTACTCAGCATTAAACCCTTCAACCTTTTTTCACTTAGTTCCTCCATGTTCTCTGTTACACTGTGTAGAATTGACACAAGTGTGGGTTACAATAGCAGAGGCCCTCTCTGCTTACACTGCACTATTAAACAAATGCTTCTTCACAATTTATCCTAAGAAATAAAGAATTGAGATACAAAAAAAATTTAACACAAATTAATTACTACCACAAAATTAGTTATCTTGAAAAAATTCTAAGGCATGCATTACATACATGGATTCTTTGCTATTCATTATTACCAACATCACCGAAGTTAAGCAACGTTGAGCCTGGTCAGTACTTAGATGGGTGACCACTTGGGAATACCAAGTGCTGTAAGCGTATAGTGACGGATGTGCGTTGTGGTGCAGTGGATATCGGCTCGAAAAGAGAAATCAGTGAGCCGAGTTCGAATTCCAGTTGAATACCCTGCATTCACTTAAGCACTGGTACCCTTGGGAAAGGTATTAATCCGTTCATTCCCTCCAGTTATGGGTTAAATAACAAGGGTAGGACTTGGGGACCCTGCTCTTAAAAACAAATCCCAATAAATCGTGAAAAGAAAAATGTTGTAAAAATAAAATAACCTTACCCAAAATCACTGGTTATGACCTTAAAATGATCCCATAAGGATTGATAGGTCATTAAGCCTCAAAAACAAACAAACAAACATTACCAACATCAATATTTAGAATTCATGTATAACTCAAAATCATGTTTACAGTGAATATTTTGTAAAATTCCAAACACAGTCAACAAAATCGGTAACACTGACTTTTAGTTTTTGTTTGTAATAATTAGCAGCACGAAAAAATATTTTACAAACTAATTTTAGAAATTTTTTCTGTTTTGAAACCAATTTTTGATTTAGTTTTAAGTCAATTAGAAAAGTTCAGAAGTAATTTAAGTAGAAATAGTTTCTTCGCACAAGATAAAAATCTTAATTGTTAGCAAAATATTTTTGATCAAATAGTTTCTACTGTTATGTGGAATTTTTAACAATAGCAAATAATTTTGTTCATACTCCAGATATTTATTAAAACTGTGTTTTCAGTTCCTATTTTGCAAGGAAGTGTTAGTTTCATTTGCATTCATCTCGGGTGTATATTTCTGGTTATGAGCAAGTTAATTCTTTTACAGAGAGTTGCAATTTTGCTGCAAGAAAATATTCTTGAGGCCACTTTCACATTCAAGTCAATGAATTTCTTGAAACCAGATTTGATCATTTTTGTTTCCGCTATGTCATAAGTCTCGGATGCAAAATAAAATGATGGACACACGTTTCTTTAATTTGATTCTGCTGTTTTTTTTAAATTTATTTATTTATTTATTATTATTCTCTATCACATGACCCTTCAGGACATTGGCAATCATGGCTGCTATTTGTAGCTCTTAATAAAAATTGTGTTTTTGTTATTTTGCCTAAACCCATTATGCCATACATTTACTTAAGTTCGTTAAGTAGTTTATGCATTGTTTTCATCTACTTTTATTTTCTTTTATCTGTTCTGTGAGTATCAAATTTTCCAGGCTATTTATCTTCATTATACACCCTAAAAATTGAGAATTTATATTTCTGATGTTAGTTATAAGTGTCCTTTTTGTTTTCATTTTCTCTAAAACTTCATTGTTGCTTACATTATCAGTCAATGGTATTCTCAGTATCCTTCTGTTGAACCATATTTCTGTTGTTTCTTCATCTGTGAGGAGATTGTTCAGCATTCACTGCCATATAAGAAGATAGCTATTACATAACAGTTCAATACAATTCTCTTTGTTTCTAACTAAATTTTCCTTAGATTTTGCAAGGCAACTGTCACTCTTCCAATGTACCTTGGAATTTCAGCGTAGCACTTCCCATTCTTTGTTAAATCATTGTTTTATTTTTGAATAGAATTCCAGATAAACAGTCAGTCTACTTGATTATTATTCTACAAAATAAGCTCTAGTAACACACTGACTGTAAACTTGAAATATAGACAATATCAGTCAGTCAGTTAAGTGCCATACGTCATACACGCTTTGGGTGATCATGTTTCAAAAGAGACATAACAGACTGGGCAGAAGATTATTCCGCAGTAGGTTGCCATTGCTTTCTGCGGTAGACTGGTTGCCAGCCAAGAACCCAATCTGTCCTATTATTTAACCCATAATTGGAGGGAAGAGACAGATTAATACCTTTCCCAAGGGTATTTGTGCATAACTGAATGCAAGGAATTCAACTGGAATTTGAACTCGGCTCCCCGATTTTTCGTTCCAAGTCGATATCCATTGCATCACAATGCACATCTGCAAATATAGAAAATATAAGAATATAATAGAAGTATCATACATTAGTTCTCCAATGTTTTGGTCGCTCAACTCTCAGGTCTTCTGGCAATTTTCCCATAAAATAGCTTCAAACAGAACTCTTTACTTGAAACTGTTACCTGTAATGTCCATCAAGAATTTCAGAAATGCAGTTGTTATACATTCATTAAGATATCAATGTTCCTCTTTGCCAACCTGGTATATGTAATTGTAAGACTCGACCCAAGTTTTCCAAACATCAAAATGAACATAATCAGTTCACTGATCTACTAAACAATGTACAATAAGACACTTGGGTATATTTTAAGTTTAAAATCTGATGTCATTCCTTTGCTAAAATTAAGCTTTTAGCTTAGACATAAAAATGATAAATAAAAATTTGAAATTTATTTTTGCAAGTAGATCTAAATAGAGATGAGGACAAGAAAAGAATAAAAAAAATAAAATATCTATGAAGTACATGTTTAAATAAATGAAAACCTATTCGTTTTTTTTACCTTTTTGTGCAGTGGGGAGAGAGTGGATTATACTTTTGTTTTATTTTTGCATTTGTTTGATCTTCAAGAAAATTGTAAATTGTTGTTTGACTGAATTGCTCACATTGCCTTTCAGTAACCAAAACACTGCTCATCAACTTTAAGAAAAAAAAATTAACAAAGATAAAATCAAAAAATCAAGTGTGGGAACATCAAATTAAGTTGAAGATTGAAGAGATGCCATGTCCAGAAGTTGACTAAATGCGGCTTGGAGATTTTCTTTCACTTGAACAATGGATCGATTTCAAGAAAAAAAAAAGAAAAGTGAATTTCTAATGTTAAAGAAGATTTTGCAGCCTTGATCACTGAAAAAATAACCCCTCCATCATGCTGCCTGTTCCCCCAGCTCATTGGTGTTTTATTCCACTTCTCACCTTACTTATTTTCCTTTTTTCATGTTTGTTTTTTAACATCCCCATCTATTGGAAATTTACCAGAAACCTGGGTGGTCAATCACTTTGAAACTAATTCAGGCTAGTATTATTCATTGATGATTGATTGGTTTAAGCACAAGACTGCTGAAAAGGGCATAGATATTCGTGATTGAATTTCTTAAGTTTTGCTTTTTTACCTCCCAAAACAGTCGATTATGACCTGAAATTAACTAGGGTATTCAAAGTTGTTTGACAAAGTACAACACAAAGAACTATTTGAACTAGGTAAGCTTGATTTATTTGGGAAATTATTACAACAATTACAGCAGCGGATGTATGTTGCAGTGCAGTAGATGTCGGCTCAGAACGAGAAATCGGAGAGCCGAGTTCGAATTCCAGTTGAATTCCTTGCATTCACTTACATGCAAATACCCTTGGGAAAGGTATTAATCTGTCTCTTCCCCCCAGTTATGGGTTAAATAATAGGATAGATTGGGTTCTGTAGCCTTGGTCGGCAACCAGTCTACCACAGAAAGCAATGGCTACCTACTGCGGGATAATCTTCTGCCCAGTCAGTCATGTCTCTTTCGAGACATGATCGCCCAAGCGTGTATCATGTATGTCACTTAACTGACTGACTGATTACAATGAACCAGAATTAATACAGGGTGCAAACTTCCTGCATGCATATAAAAAATGAAATCAGTAAATGCATAAAATTAAAAAACAGCATAAGACAAGAATATCTTTTCATTAGACTTACATACTTGTTCAAATTAATTGAAACAACTGCTTTAGTTTCTTTTACCATACAGTTAGACCTACTGGAGTGACAGGGTGTAATCAATTCCTATTTTTCCTTAGATTTGGTCATTTTCTGTCATGGGCAGTTATATGAATCTACAGTATTTACATTATTCAAACTATTTTCTTTGTCTTTGTTGCCATTTGGACAACGTTTCGGCCATTGTACGCTCTGGCCTTCTTCAGGAATTTATGCTAAGAATTTCAAAGCAAACACTTCATTACAATCATTGGGGTATATCATTCTTATTTCTTGCCTAGAGCTTCTTCTGGTAATCATGAGTTACCTCCCTCTAACCCTGTAAATTACTTGTTCAGCACTGCTGTCGCCTAGTATTGAACTCACAACTCTTTGTGTCAAGTCACAGGAACTAACCGACGTCTATATCCATGTGTTCTTAAGAACAAGAACTGAATTATTTGGGACTTATAAACCTCATGTCCAGTAAACTTTTTTGCACCAGAGTTCATATGGCAATTTTTTGCAATTATAGCACCTGAAGAAGGCATACCACATCGTACAAATGGCAACAAAGATGAGGACAATAGTCCGAATAATGTAAATACTTCCTCATCTCAGAAATGTACACAAAGACTGATATGAACCTGTTTTTGATGTGTATGATGTAATTTGTTTGTCCTTGAAAAATATTGCATCATCCATGATTGCATCAGATTTTTATCACGCCCAGACACTATTGTTTCGACTGTTGATTAGTTGTCCTACAACCATTGTCTCTAATATATGTTACTTTAAGAAAGCGTACAAAAATTGTAATGCTGTATGAATACACTGGGAAGCTTGACAAAGAGTTCATGAATATTGTTGGTGCCAGTCTTCATCAAGGTGAAGACACAAACTGGATTCATCACTCCAAAACATTAAGGAAAATGATTTCAGAAGAGAAAAGCATCACCAAGAGATGATGTCTATGTAATAATGGAAAGTGTGAAAGATTCCAGGAAGTCAGTGTTCATTTTGTTTCAATTAATTTGCACAATTGTGTATCTCTGTTCATGTCTATCTATTTCAGCCTGTTTATCTATCTATCTATCTACCTCAACCTGTTTGTCTATTTATCTATCTAGCTATCTATCTACCTACCTCAGCCTGTTCAAATCTATCTACCACAGTCTGTCCATATCTGTTTATCTCAGCTCGTTCATATACATCTGTCTATTTCAGCTCATTCATATATACATATGTCTATCTCACCTCGATCATATACATCTATCTCAGCTCGTTTATATCCTCCTATCTATCTAAGTCCAAAACGTAAAAGAAAATGCGGTTGGAAGAGAAAAACAACGCCAAGAGATGACATATACCTGGTCAGGGAAAGTGTGAAAGATCCTTGGAAGATATTGTCTTGTTTTAATTTGCACAAGTGTCTGTGTGTGTGTATATATATATATATATATATATATATACAAAATAGACCAATATACATATCGGCTAATAACAATGTAAACTAGTGTATTTAGCCATGACACTAAAGCAATCCTGAGAGAATTTGAAGTCTTACCAAAATTGATTATTAGCAGACACAATGTTAATTATGTTAGATATAACAAGGTTGATATCGAGCATGAAAAGGACCTTCTAAGGGGTGTAATAAAAGAAAGGGAGAGGAAAGGACTGAACATAAATTATAAGAAGACTGAATGTATACTTACCAGCAAAAGGAACAACTAGTACAGAAAAACATGTCTTCTAAAAGCTAAGTAAAGTATTAAGAAACAGAAAAATTTTATTAGAAACCAAAAAAAGAGTACATAACTGTAATGTGATATTTTTCCTCCAATAAATGCAGGGAAATCTAACAGATAAAGAGACTTGAAGCAACAGAATAGAGTTCTTCAGAGAAAAAAGGGTTTGGAAAAATTGATACTCACAGGACATATAAAAGGAATATGAGTGAAAAAAAACATGCGTAACCTACTTAATAAATTAGTATAAATGAATGGATGAACAAAGATTAGAAAAAAGAGTGAAGAGACAAAATTTACTAAGCACTACAAAGGACAGGAAATAGTGGAGAGCCATGATCACCTATGTTCTGGAGTGACATTTCCAGAAGAAGAATATAAGTGTTTATCAGATTCTCTGTAATTTATTGTTGAATTGTCGGGCGATGATAGCAATATATATCTATATCAATCTCGCTCTCTTTCTGTCATATATATATATATATATATATATATATATTAATATATGTTTTGATGACTCATCTCAGGGTTTCTTCTTTGGGCTACATACTTCAACTGATGTTCATGTGCTTAGCTCTTTCTTTTTTTACAACCATTTTTTCCTTTGGCATATACACTCAGAGGGTTTTTCGAAACGAGTATAGTGATAAGTTTACAATTATTGATATGTGTATGTGAATTAACAAATACACTCAAGTATATGCACGTATATAAAAATATTATTCAGGTGTTAATAAATTAGTACTCAATGCAGTAAAAACAGAGTTAGTAATTATATAATGATAAATATACATGTTAACCTACATTGGTGGCAGCACTCAAGAGTTTCATGCCCTATGCAATCATCAGGTGCATGTTTCAAACTGATCGTTTAAGAGATTACAATTAAAGTTTACTCAATGTTCATGAAAGTTAAATTTTACAATGTTAGGGTAATATTTTTTTAATTTATTAAAAGTATAATATAAATAAAGAAAAATTACATGACGATAAAACGTTTTTAAATTAAATGAATATTATGGGGGTGAATTGATTCAACTAGGAATCAAATCCCCACCATAGTATCATTAATAAATTGTATAAATCAATCCAATTTTGTTTATGTACTAACTCTAGTAATAAGGAAGTTTTTGATAAATCCAAAATTAAATACATTATTGCATTAAAAAAAAAGTAAACTCAACACTAGTTCAGAATAAAAACCAAGTTGGAATAAGCAGGAACTATGTAAACAACATTATTTGGTTTAACCAGCCCGTCAGCAGTAATGTCCAAACCAACACTGGAAAAGTCTTCCTAAATTTAATTCACAAGCATTATAATCATTTCTCTACACTAAAAAATGTTTTGAACAAAAACAATGTTAGTTATAGCCTTAAGAACATAGATAAATATATTTCATAACATAATAATGATATCAAATAAATACTTGCCCACCTGCATTATAACAGTTACTTTACTAATAATAGTGACCCTTCTAAAAATAATTGCAACTGTATAGAATATAGGGCCTGTTCATTAAATGGCCAGTGCATATCCAAAAGTATTACTTATAGAGCTTGCATCCGTCCATTCAGATGATGATGATGTTAATTTTTTATTTTGGTTCCACAGCAAATAAGTGGAAATATTGTTTCAATAACCATATGTTGTCTTTAAACAAGAGTAAATACAACAAAAGCACCACCTCATCTGTACACTATTGGCAATTAAAAAACAACTGTAATCACCCAATTATTACCTGGACTATTGTCACTTATAAACAAATATTAGAAAAGGAGATAGATGTAACTTGTCATTCAGAAGAACAAAAAGAGTGAATTAATGACCACATGCTGTCATAGGAAAAATACTTAGTTAAATACTTAGACTTAGATTAACACAGATTCCCTGATGCGTTTATTTCTTTATTTTTCACTGCTTTGCTTTCTCTTTTTTATTCTTTCTTTATTTTCCTCTGCAGATATTTATTATTAATAATCATTAGAAATTACCCCCCTTTGAATTAATTTCCAGAGTTTAATTTAAAACTTTTTTTATTAATTTTAATTTTTTTATCTTTATGTAATTTTATTTATATTATACTCTTGATAAATTAAAAAAATAGTACCCTAACATTGTAAGGTTGAACATCCATGAAAATTCAGTGAACTTAAATTCAAATCTCTTAAATGGTTAGTTTGTAATATCCACCTGATGATTGCATAGTGCATGAATCTTTGAGTCACAAAACCAGCATAGGATAATATATGTATATCTATCAGAGAAACACACACACTCATATATATGTGAATAAAAACAAAAGAAAAATTTTTCTTTGCTAAAACTTTCTGACCTCTGATGGACTTAACACATTAGTAAAGGAAAATTTTCTTTTCATTTCTATTCATATTGTCTTTTTACAGATATATTTTTATCTGAGTTTTTTACGCACATAGATTATTTATGTTCAAGAAATATTAATATGCTCTCTGTGATAGTGTATAAGTCTGTATTTAAAACAATAAAATATATTTCTCCTCATGAATCATAGAACATTTTCATTCTAGACCCTCTGATCTCGACAGTTTGTTCTCGTTTATTTGCAGAGGTGTTTAGGGTACAGGGCAAAATCCTGAAATAGCATTTGAACTTCATTGGTAGGTGGGGGTCATCTTAGAGTTTAATATAGATGGCTTTTATTAACCAGCAATATTTTTCTTTCTTTCTTATATATAACCACCTGATTTATATTCAGTGCAGATTGTGCCGTATGTGTTTCTTTTATAACTGAAATCCAAGAGAGGCTTGTTTCAGGACAACTGAGACCATAGCATAGGAACCTATTCATATGAATGATGATAAATTAGTGTTTAAGAAAATCCATTTGTTTTTCTTTGGGTCTCTCTTTCTTTATGTTTTGAATTTTCCGAAGAGAAATTCCAGGAACTGCATTTTTTGAGCTTTGCCAAATGCTGAAAATTTTTTTCTTATCCTAATAAATGAGTACTTACCTTTTTTTCTTCTTTTATGATAACCAATATTAAGTAATGTTGAGCTTGATCAATACCGAGATGGGCGACTGCTTGTAAATATCGGTTGCTGGAGGTCTTGAATGTGCAGGTGGTGTTATGAATAATGGCTTGTTAATTGAATGAGGGGGCAGTGGATATCAGCTTGAAACAAGAAATCAGAGAGCCAAGTTCAAATTCCAGTTGAATTTGTTGCATTCATTTATGTGCAAATACCCTTGGGAAAGCTCTTGGATGTGCAGGTGGTGTTATGAATAATGGCTTGTTAATTGAATTTGTTGCATTCACTTATGCACAAATATCCTTAGGAAAGGTATTAATCCATCTCTTCTCCTTCTAGCTATGGGTTAAATAACAGGAAAGATTGGGTTCTATAGCCTTGGTTGGCAACCAGTTTACTGTAGAAAGTAATGGCAACCTACTGCAGGAAAATCTTCTGCCTAGACAGTCATGTCTCTTTTGAGACATGATTGCACAAGCATGTATCATGTATGGCACTTAACTGACTGAATTGGAGAATTGAGTTTCAATTTCATTTGAGTTTGTGTTGTATCATCGAGGTGGTAAACAATACACAGATGATAAAATAATAATTTATTCAGTAGATTAAATATAATAGTCCGTAGTAGATGACAACAATATGGGTGGTCGAGTTTGCAAGTAGCATGCCAGTTAACAATAGCCCTAAGATCACACTAACTTCCTCCTTCAGTCGACTTCCTCTTTTTATATATAAGTGAACCCTGTCACGTGATCGAGCCACGTCACAGCAGTCTGTTATATTCATTTAGCAAATAGCCTTGAGAAAGGTCTTAATCCACCTCCCCTCAGCTATGGGTTATTTAGTGTTATATCCCAGGAAGGACTAACAGGAAAAAGAATAGAGCAAGAATAATACTTAACACTGAAGATAGATTAGAAGAGATTTATTATACCACAGTACAATAAACCAATAAACGTACAAGAACAATCAACGAATAGTAACAGGAATAACGATCAAGTAGAAAATCTCTCCGCCTATGACGTATGTGTCCGTCTAGTGATGTATGCCTACAGTCACAGTTTTTTTATAGACAAGACCAAATCCATTACGGAGTAGGATAGGCTGTTCCTCTACAACATTTAGTAAGACTTGTATCAGGAAATCATTAAGGTATGAATCCACCTCCCCTCAGCTATGGGTTATTTAGTAAGACTTGTATCAGGAAATCTTTATCTTCAAAAAGAATTCTTAAAATCTAAAATATTTTCTAGCTTTAAATAACCTGCAAAGTTATTAATCTGATAAATCAGGAAAAGCAAATCGGGCAATCAATGTTACCCTTTAATTGATGACTTCTTACATCTGTATTCTTCTGAAGCCTTTTGCTAGTGTTATATTTTCCCTGGTTTTGTCAAATGAGTATCACTTTGTATCTACTTAGGTGTGATCATACAATTTCTTTTAATGTTGAGCAAACATTGTCTGAGAACTGAATGCTTGGTTTACGAAAAACTTCCAAAGTTGGTCACAAGAAAGGGCTTGATTATTCTCATTGCTGTGGAAACAAGATTAAATTCTTGTTGGCAAGAAAAAGAATCAATTGTCAGTTGAACAAGTCAGGTGCCATCTGAGAAAGACAAAGTAGAACCACTTAAGCCATCAAGAATCTTAGTTAGGAACAGACAATTCTGTCAGCCTAAACTCTAACAACTATTTTTGTTCAATTTTTTTTTCTATTTTGCAAAATTTCTGTTCTTGAGAAAATTTGCCAGCCTTTTCAAAATCTAGCAGCTGGTGCTGGAAATAAACAGATGTCTTAAACATAGATTTTTAGAGAAAGTTAATTTTGTTTTTTTAATCAATACAAGATTAATCCTAGATTAATTAAAAAGTAAAGCTTCTGAGCAGGTGAGTAAATGTTTTAATCAATTTTGTCCCAATTAAAGCAGTAAAGGTAGATCTTTTTGTTGTGTGTGTGTGTGGAGTGGGGTAATTGGTATCACCCCATGCAAGGCAGTAAAGCCACTAAGGCAAAAGGGGTTACTGTGTATGGAAGAATTAGAAACAGAAACATTACTAAGAAGAAAAAGAGCAATCAAGAGAACAGTTGACATTGCATTTGAATTTTTGCAGATTAAAGTTGGATAGAAAGCATGGAGCCAGAAGGGATTTCCATAAGTGAAAAGTGCAAGAAAAGAATCTGTTAGCATAGAATTTATAGCTACATTTAGCCAACTCAACTGCAAATTGATGAGAACTCAATGCAAGTCTAGGTACAGTAGCAGGAGCTCATTCAAACAATTATCATGGAAGTATTTATAGAAAAAGCACAGGGAAGCAACTTTATATTGGTGGGAAAGGGACTGAAGCCAAGCAACCAGGTAAGGACTGATAATATTGCTGAAACAGCTCCAACCCAGAAATGGCAGCAATACTCTATTCTTTGTCTGAACTGATTCATGTAAAGATAGAGCATGGAACAAGGAGTCAGATACTTTCTGGAGTAATAGAATGAGCCAGAACAGCTCCAGCCTACCAGATATGGCAACAATACTCTGTTTTTTGTCTGAACTGACTATTGTAAATATAGAGCATAGTGGGAGTCGTCAGATACTTACTTGGGTAATAGAATGAGCTAAAACAGCTCCAGCCTACCAGATATGACAGCAATACTCTGTTCTTTGAACTGACTCTTGTAAAGATAGAGCATGGTAGGAAGAATCAGATACTTTCTGAATTGATAGAATGAATCAAAACTGCTCCGGCCCAGATGTGGCAATAACACTCCGTTTTTGGTCTAAAAATAACTCTTGTAAATACAGAGCATGACAGAAGTCAGATACTTTATGAATTGATAGAATGGTCAGAATCAACTCCAGCCCAGATATAACAGCAATACTAGTAAGTTGTATTTGTTTGTAGTTTACAGCAATATTGCAAATTTCATTGAGACAACTTTTTGTGTTCTTGATTTCGGTAAAGCAATATTTTGATTAGTCCTATTTTCAGCCACTGTCAGGCATATTTATTTTATTCTGTACAATTTTGTGAAGAGATTTTAAAATTTTAATTCCTCTTCAGATATCTGATGGCCTTTGAGTTCTTCACTTTGTTAACTTTTCAACTGATCCATTCTTCAGTTTTAGTTGTATGTTTTCAAAGAAATAAGACTTTTTTCTCTTTTCTAACAAATTAAATCTCTGTCAAAGACTCAATGGAAATGTTATTATGGGATGTGCTTAATTCCTGTTTTTCTGTTTCAGTAAAATACTGTATATAGTCATCTCAATAACAAAGTGAGACATTTATAATAAATAATCAGGATTTATTATCCAAAAGATTCTGTTGTTCAAGTTCAGTGAAATAAGAAAGTTCTTGTAATGTGGTTGCAAGTAGAATATTTCTGGTTTGTGTTTATGTTGGTGAGTGAATAGAGTTCTTGGAAGTAAGTCTTTCAGTAAAGGTGGTATTTCAAGAAAAGGCAAATTGATATTTGACTACATTAACATATTTGTGGTCTTCAGGTCTGGAGCTGCTCAATTCCACATGCTCTCCTTGCAAGAGGTCAACTGAAAAGAGCAAGTGCACTAAATTTCCAACTAGTAGGAAAGTTTGCCTTGTTTTATGGAATCATGAGAATCAGATTTTTTTATTTCACATGATTGCAAGATCTCTAAAGTGTCTTAATAAATGTTTAAACAGATAGTATCTAAAACTGGAAAAGTAATTTTTTTTAAAAAATTTTTGTATTATTTTAATAGTTGGAAATAGACCTATCACTGCCAGTATTTTGTCACTGATAACTTGCTTTTATTCTATACACAGATCACTGCAAAATGTAATAGTTAAATGAACAGAATTAAACAGTGGCCTTGCTTGACTCCTGTTTTCCTGTTTTAGTAAAATACAGCATACAGTCATCACAACAACAAAGTGAGACATTTATAATAAATAATCAGAAGGATTTATTATCTGAAGGATTCTGTTTAACAAGTTTGGTAGAATAAGAAAGCTCTTGTAATGTGGTTGCAAGTAGAATATTTCTTATGTTGAATGAATAGATTTTTTGGTAGTGATAATTCTGTTAGTAAAGGCAGTATATAACAAGAGTAAGGTAAGTTGTATTACCCGTGGTCTTCATGTCTGGAGCTGCTCAATTTCACATGCTCCCTTTGCAAGAGGCTGGTTGAAGCAAGGAAGTGCTCTAAATGGACAGTTTCCATTGTTCTATAGAATCATGGAAATTAGATTCACTACAAAAACATTGCAATTACAACATGAAAAACATTTAGTTGAATTCTCAAGACAAATTTTGAGCTGAAAAAAAATTGATCATAATCACACATCAGATTTCTAATTCTTTGAAGTGTGTCATCTCACTGGCAATTTATTTATATGAAGACTCACATATGAAAACCTAAGAAGATGTAAATATTACAGCTGTCACTTTTTTTAAGGTGGTTTAAATTGTTGATAATAAAAGAAACGTTTGGTAGAACTTAGACTTTAAAACAGTCAAAAAAGGAAAAATTCAGTATCATATTTTAGGCTTTAAAATTATGGACAAAGTTTGCTTGAACGATGAGAAAATAAATTTACTAACAAATGTTTGAATTCAATTAATAGCCAGAACTTTACACAGTAATTTTTCAAGCAGGCAGGCTTAACATATTTGAAAGACCGGTGTAATACATTCTTTATATTCCATTCCAAACCCCACTCCATCTTGTGCCAGACTTATTTCTGTAAATATATAAAATGGGGTAACATTTTGTAAAATTACATCAAGTGTGTAAATGTTTCAAATGCAAGATGGAGATAAATTTATATTTTTTTATTAATTCATGTTCTTTTTTTAATTTTCATGATGCCAAATTTATCTAATCATTAGATATAAGGATGCCAAAAGCTTTCTTGACTATATTATGTAAATAATAGACAAATTAAAAAAATATTGTGTTATCATAAGACGACTGTTTCTTGTTATTTATATATCTTTAATCAAAACATTTTTCAGTTAGTGGATGGAACAGTGTGTAAGCATTTTCCACACAAATGCATCTAGAATATTGATATTTTGGGCTTGGCCTAATATTGGTATCAGCAAAAGGAGAAAGGTCAGTACTCTGATTTGCCTTGGCATCACGTAAACCAAAAGCACGTTCTATTCAGTCTTTCATTTTATTTATTCTTCAATCAATAGAAAGTTAAACATTTAACCCTAAATGTATTTTATTCCTATAAAATGATGAAAAAGCCTCTGAATAATTGTCTGTATCTATTTATTCCTTTTGTAATGCTCTGCTATATAGATATTTACAAAACCTAGTCAAGCACAAGGCCAGTTGAGGGATGTAATATAATTTGTTACTCTCTCAAATAGATATCCCCTACTGATATTGACAGTCAGTGTGCAAAGATATGGCATTTTATGGAGACACTGACCAAAAGAATTATTGGAAAGTAGACAACTATGTAAACCAGTAGAAACTGTACAAATTTATGTTTAGGAAGTGCGGGCAATTACTGGTTCCTTCATATTTGTACATTTGGAAAGAGAAAATTAAATGAATTTCAGATTTTATTTTTCAGTCTTTTGTTTATTTCTTCTCTTCTGTCAGACTCTCCTCTGTCTCGTACTTCTCCAGACCCTCCTCTGTCTTGTATTCCTCCAGACCCTCCTCTGTCTTGTATTCCACCAGACCCTCCTCTGTCTCGTATTCCTCCAGACCCTTTTCTGTCTCGTACTCCTCCAGACCCTCCTCTGTCTTGTATTCCACCAGACCCTCCTCTGTCTTGTATTCCTCCAGACCCTTTTCTGTCTCGTACTCCTCCAGACCCTCCTCTGTCTCGTACTCCTCCAGACCCTCCTCTGTCTCGTACTCCTCCAGGCCCTCCTCTGTCTTGTACTCCTCCAGGCCCTCCTCTGTCTCGTACTCCTCCAGGCCCTCCTCTGTCTCGTACTCCTCCAGGCCCTCCTCTGTCTCGTACTCCTCCAGGCCCTCCTCTGTCTCGTACTCCTCCAGTTTTTTTTCTATCTTGTCTTCCCTCACCTACTTCTCCATCTCATCCTCCACCAGCAGCTACTTCTCTGCTGTCTTGTCCTCTCATCCTATATCAGTTGCTCGTCTTCCCCCAGCCACTCATCCTCCACCATTTTTCACTCTGTTTTTGTCCTTTGATTTTTTTATTTAACCATTTTTTCTTGTTTGTTTTTTGATTTTAGAATTGTGTTACTTTTCAATATTTTTCTTTTAGTTTTTTCCTTCTTTTTCTTCCTTGATTTGTTTTTTTTAAGGCAAAACATTTTTATTCTTTTTCATGATTTTCTCTTGTTTCTTTTCTTATTTCTTTTATTTTTTTCATTTCACTTTCTTTTTTCTTTCATTATTTCTTTCTTTTCCTTTTTTGCTTTGGATTTTTTTTTCTTCTACTTTATTACTTTTTCATGTATTACTTTTTTTTGTTTTCTTTTTTTTTTCAGTTTCGGGTTTTATTTTTTTTTACCCTTTTTTTTATTTGCTTTTGACTTGTCCAAATGTGACTGAGACACATTTTAAAATGTCATCTGACAAAAGATTCAATCTCTTCCATCAACTTGGACCATTATTTTTTTTTATACTCTTTTATCCCTAACTCTTTGATGGGGGGTATCACAAACCAATCCATCTTCCCCACCCCCTGTAAAAAGAAATTTCAGCAAGATTTTAACAGTAAAATATCTGCCAAAACAAATTTAAGAGTTCAAAAAGGAATGACTGTCCTACAAAATAGAAAAAAGTGCTTACAAAACAACTTAATAGATAGGAAAAAAAATAAGAAAACAAAACCTTTCACTTAGGTTTTGTTTTTTAAAAAGACTTTCGTTATTCCAAGGCACCTGTTCATTTCCCCCTCCCTCATGAGTAGGTAGCAGATGGTTTCTTGGTAGACAATTACACCACCCACAATCTATTTTTGCAAGAAAGTAAAAACAATGGTAGTAATAAAAAAGATGACAGCATACCTTCAACTTGTCAGTGCAAGATTTCTTTCTTTTGTTCCTGACTTTTATATCCTCTTTGACTCTTCATTCAATCTGAATCTGTTAACTGATAAATCATCTTTACTAAATGTCCATTTTACTTTTGCAATCACTGATAATGAATATCATGAGAGTAATGAGGGCTGTTGTCTTAGTTTATATCTCTAGGCTTCATTAATTTATTCTATTTTAGTGAGCAGAGGCAACAGATATGACGATGTGGGTTGGAAGAGCCACCTGCTCTCTTTGAAGATAATGATGCTAAAAATACACAAAGTAAAAAAAAAAATAATAATAATAATAATAATGATACAACCCCCCCCCCCCCCCGACCACATTTCATTCAAAGAGTGGTATTCATAAGAGGTGAATTGGTGCTTTGACTCAAAATTCAGTCTTTCACTTCTTCAGCCGAATTGGAGTGAATAAACAAAATAGGTTTCCTGACAATAATTTCACCTGCTTTCAATTTTTTCAAGTGGGTATTTTTGAAGGATACATACAGAAATACCCACTTCAAAATTTGTTTCATTAATCAATAAATAAAATCTATTTAATTAAAAATAATTGTTGTCATGATTGGATTGTTTCAAATATTTGTTGATTTTTAAAAGAGTACAAATCTCAGTGGGGAAATCTGGATATTAAAATAAATGAAAGTTAAGAATATTGACTGAGTCACTGGCTCTGTTCAGTCAATCAAGTGCTATATGTGATATACGCTTGGGTGATCATGTCTCTTTTGATTCCTGACTGATAAAGCAGAAAATATTGCTCACAGCAGTTTCTTTTTTTCAGTAGACTGGTTGACAACCAAGACTGTAATACTAAGTATTGCTATTCACCCCTTAGCTGGAAGAAGAAAAAATGGATTCATATCTTCCCCAAGGGTATTTCCACATAAGTAAATGTAATGAACCTGACTGGAATTTGAACTCAGCTCTCCAGTTTCTCATTTTGAGCCAATATCCATTACAGCATCCACAAATCCCTGGCTCTTAAGAGAAAAATATTTTTTTTTATATTAATCCTGAAACATTTATCAAATAATGATGGTAGATGTAGAAGTCATGTAGCTGATTCCTTATAGTGACATTTAATGTAGAAACACAAGTATATGTTGTTGTTTTTTCACCCCATACAAGGCAGTAAAGCCACTAAAACACAAGGGGTTACTGGGTGTGGAAGAGTTAAAAACAGGAACATTAGTAATGAGTGAGAACAAAAGAACAGGAATCAGGAGGACATTAAATAACAATTGGCATTGCATTTGAATTTTTTGCAGATTAAAATTGGCTGGAAAGGAGTTCCACAAGCAAGAATGGCATGAAAAAAAAAAAACTGTTAGCATAGAATTTACAGTTACATCAAGCCAGCCCAACTGTAAATTAATGAGATCATGATATCAGTCTAGTCATCATTTAACCATCAGACCCAGATGGTGCATAGGGCAGCAACTTTTTGTTGCTGTTTCTGTAACAAACTGTTTTTCACTGGGCAGGGTTGTTAGCCCTGCATCCAACCCCCAAATCTGGAGAACTGGTGGACCATTCTTGGTCCTTATGTTTACATCACCTGGTATTCCCAAATGGTCACCTACTTAAGTACTGAACAGGCTTGATGTTGCTTAACTTTGGTGATCAGATGGGAACCATTGTATTCAACTCAATATAGCCATAGACGATATCAGTCTAGTACTGAACTTAAATTCGAGTCTAGGTAGCATAACAAAGAGTTTATCTGAACAGTTAACTTGGAAGTATTTATAGAAAAGGTAAAGGATGTGATTGTGGCGCAGTGGATAATGGCTTGGAATGATAAATCAGAGAGATGAGTTCAAATTCCAGTTGAATTCCTTGCATTCACTTATGCGCAAATACCCTTGTGAAAGGTATTAATCTGTCTCTTCCTTCTAGTTATGGGTTAAATAACAGGACAGATAAGGCTCTATAGCCTTGGCTGGCAACCAGTCTACCGCAGAAAGTAATGGCAACCTACTGCGGGATAATCTTCTGCCCGATCAGTCATGTCTCTTTTGAGACATGATCGCCCAAATGTGTATCATGTATGGCACTTAACTGACTGACAGAAATGGCAGTGGAAAAATTACTGAAACTGAAATGCAAAATAAGGACCAATAATTTCACTGATTCTTCCTTGGATGTTTTTCAAGGAGCTTTAGACAAATAGCAGGACAATTATACCATATGTAACAGAAATATTCTGAGCATGGATGAATGGTTGACATAGATATCTAAGATAGACTCTAAAAAGAAAGATTGTGTAGAATGACAGAGTGAACTAAATTTCTTATCAGCTGATTTAGTAATATTTGGATATTCATAAGAGAAGCATGCTCATATAAATATGAAAGCATATAATAACATAAATCTCTCCTCTAAAAATTAAGAAAATCAAAAGTGTATGTGTTTAAAAATTGCAATTATTTTATCATTTTGATTTTCTGTATCTTCCAAACTACTGATAAAGCAATTCTGATTTGTATTCTTTTAATTGATATATACTTTTAATGTAATTTTTTTAGCTGAATTCAGTCAGTCAGTTAAGTGCCATACGTGATACACACATGAACAATAAGTCTCGAAAGAGACATGACTGACAGGGCAGAAGATTATCCTGGAGTAGGTTGCCATTACTTTCTGTAATAGACTGGTTGCCAGCCAAGGAAAAGATGGATTAATACCTTTCCCAAGGGTATTTGTGCATAAGTGAATGCAAGGAATTCAACTCACTGTAACCCCCTGCACACTAGTAGCGGTCCAACCTTTGTTTTTAAATTCTGTTGTGAACATATCCCCAAAACTTTGTGAATTGAGAAAATCAATTTTATTTCTTCAAAATACCAACAAAATGATTAAAAAGATATATACATATATTGACCAATTGAAGAACAAAAAAATGTCTATTTGAAAATCGGTCCTCTTTTGACATCCTAAAAAAGTATAAATGTGAGTGGTTTTGAGCGACTAGTGAGAGGACCCAATTTTGTGCATCCCTAGATCATGTCAGGCAGACACCATTGACTTGCCCACTTATCCTCACCCTCTCTCTCATGTTGCTTTTTTTCCTTCTTCATTAAGAACATTTTGTAAAGCCAGACTCAAAGAAGAATACACAAGAAATGAAAAATTTAAATGAACTGCTACATCAAAGATGTCAACAACTACAACTATAACCCCACTTCTCTCAATACACAATTATCTCTTTCAAAATTCAATCTATTATTTGCTTTCATACAAAAAAAAAAATTCTTAGACTCTTCTAATCAACCTTATACCACACAAAGAAAAATGACTTTTCTAACTAAGCTTGTACCAGACAACATTACTAAACATTTTTAATCAATCTTGTACCAGACATATAAACATTATTCGTTTTGTAAATTACACAATTGTTTAGTATTTATATAAAAAGACATTTTAATACAATATCTCGATTGCATATTCTGACTTAATTTTTTATGACGTTTCTTTTGGTGAGCTAAACTAAACAAGGCCAAACCAAATCAAATCCAAACCACAAATAAACATACTTGGTCCACCATAATATTAATAATAATGATGAATGAAAAACAATTTCAGAATTTTAAAAAAGCAAATAAAAAGTTGATAGTGGAAACAAATCAATGTAATAGAATACGACACAAAAATATGCAAACTTTGTTTACCTCAAACATGCAAGACATGGATTCAAATGTAACAGATTCTTTCAGGAATCAGCAGCACCCACGACAGCCTGATGAAAACTGTAACAAACATTTTAACACCTCTCTTTGGCATGGTCCTGGGCATGACGATAAACTGCATTCGACAGTGAGGCCTCTGATTGGGAGGTTGTGAGGAGCATGGAACCACCTTTTAATTGCTGTTGTTCCCAGGCCCACCCTGACCCAGAGTGGTAGCACCTGTTAGGGTCCCAGCTATGAAAAACTAGTTATTCCCCAAACTGGGGTCAAAACACTATTAAAGTATAAAAATACACTTTTATAGAAATATATACATAAAAACAAACTTTTATCAAAATATACAGTTTTGAAGGAAAAATATTACCAACAAGATTTTTTTGATGAAAAATTATTACCACAACACATTTTTGAAGGAAATAAATTATTCTCAACAAAATATTTTTGAATACAAAACTAGAAGACATCTTCAGTTTTCTAAAATACAAAAGAATAAAAACAAAACATTTTCATTAAAATCTGACTAAATCAACTTTTTCACTACAAACAAATATTAAAAAAATTCCTTAAAATCCCACGTTTTTGGCATTAAATAAACCACAGAGGTTGATATGCCATTAAACAAAACTCAAACTCAAAAATCTCAAACTCTTTGGCACAATCAGTTCCTCACATTAAAAATTCATGCAACCTGGTTGAAAAACTAAGGGAAATAATTATGATAGATAAATTCATTGTTAATTTAGATGTTGAGTCACTTTATATTGACATGCTTAATTTTTAAAAACAAAACAATAAAAAATGAGCCCCTCCTTACAAGTAATGTTTTAGTATTATATTCCAGCAAAACAACATCACGTGTCACTTTAAATAAAATAAAATCGAATATATAATGGAATTACGAAACAGAAACAAACAATTAATACCTACCCTCAATATCGTGATAATAATTAATAATGATCTGTTATAATGTATTAATAAAAATGAACTCGTAAATTCCTATTCTCACCATAACAACAACAAAAAATCTAGATTAATCATAGGATTCTACTTAAGAATACTCAGAATATGTAGCCCTGAATGATGAGGAAAAATATACAGACTTTTTTTAAGCTCCACCAATATTCTTACTATTTCCTATTCAGTGTGAAATGAAAAGCTTATCAAATTTATAAAAATAAAAGAATGAGCAATAAAAAACTGAGATACATTATATTATCTACCAATTTGGATGCACGTACCACTGAAAAGAATTTATATCAGCTTAATATAAAGTTTGTTACAACTTCTAAAACTATAAGAGGCTTAATTAATACAAAAACTAAATACTAACAAGAAGCAGTAATTTACACTATAGCCTGTAATGACTGCCACAAGGCAAACAGAGAACTCAAAGAATTTAAAAGATTATATTAACATAAAAGTGATCTTTTACAAAACAATGCACTCAATCCATTAGTTGCTCACAATAATGAGTTTGATTACAATTTTGTTTTAAAAAATGCTATTTTAATTAAAAAGACATTTCACTAAAGCAAATATATCTTGTAAGTATATTAATTGTTCACACCAAATTTGTCTTCAGGTTCTTTCATATTTTTTATCAAACCTGTTATTACACTGTTATAAGTTACATCTTGAATTTTTTATTACAGTAGATTTTAATCTACCTGTTTTTTCATTTGCTTATAATATATATATATATATATATATATATATATATATATATAATCCTATATCTATGGTATGACTCAAAGTTTCATGCATCAGGCCCATCTTTCAAACTGACAGTTTAATAGATTTGAATTTAAGATCATGAGAATTAAATCTTATAAATTTAAGGTACTGATTTTTTTAATAACAAGATTGAAATATTCTAAGGTAACATGAAGATAAAAATTTAAATTTAAAATAAATTAAAAATAAAAAAATATTTAAAATAATAAAATGCATGGAAAAGAAATCAAAGGGGTGTAAATCATGAACCATAAAAATTTAATTATTCAAATATTACACGTAGATAAAAAATTAAAATTTTAAATAAAATGAAAATAAAAATCAAGAATTAAAAGTAAAATTTCAAATTAAAATAAAAAATGTAGGGAGCAAAAATAAAAGGAGTTTAATTCATAATTGATAAAAGTAATATTGTGGGAGAAAGATAAAGAAAGGGGCAAACACATAAAGGAATCAGTATCAATCTGGGTCTCAGAATTTAAATAAGTATTTTTTTCTATGACAGCATTTGGTCATTAAATACCTTTTTTTATTCAGCAAATTAGAATTATTGATATGTTTTAAAATGACAAATTTTTCTAAAAGGCATAGATTACGTTTATCTCCTTTTCCATTGTAAGCTGCTATGTATTAAACATCAAAGACAATCGCTTTTACCCTCCATTAGCATGAATCAGGCTAGTCTCCCTAAAAGCAAAATAATGCGCTTCCTATCTCACTGATTTGCATCCTCTCTCTCTCATGTTCCTTTCTCCATCCACTCTACTCTCATCAGTATTCTCATCTTTCTCTTACCCACTTCCTGACACCCTCTATAACCTGTCATTCTTTCTCATAACTTTCCTCCTATGTAACCCCTGCATACCAGTGGCAATAAACTGCCTTGCTTGCGACGATATGATTATGAAAATATATATATATATATATATATATATATATATATATATATATATATATATAGTGAGAGATAAGTAGTAAAAATTGATCCAAATGGGTAACATGACCTCTGCACTTTTTTACTGCCCATTTTTTCCATGCTATACACCCAATTTTCTACTTAATATATTCTATCATTTACTCGTTCTTTTCTTGTATATGCTGAAGTAATTTTTCTTCTTCTTCTCCCTGTCCCCTTTGCTTCTTAAAGATAAATGCGCATTGTGGCCTTTTGGCAGGAGTCAATGGATTAAAGACCGACAAATGCATTTGTCCTCTTTTGCAACAGCACTAAACCTGATCTGGTCAGATACTTGACTGACTGATATGCACGTGCCAATCGATCAAATAAAAGAGTTAGCTTCTTTCTTTTTTTTTATATTGGCTCTGGATTTGGCTAAAGTCATTCTCCCTTCAATGCCAATTTTTATTTGTTTATTTTCACAAAATGGCTATGTTTAATCAATTACTCAGATTTGATTGTCTTCATCTTTTTTTTTATTTCTTCTTGTTTTATTCCTCCCACAACTTTTTTTTCGTTATCTTTGAGGCATTTATCTTCTGATTTTTACTGTTTTCCTCATTCATTATTCATAATCAAGCATTTATTTTACTTATTTTTTCTTCTTTTTTTTCTTCCATTCATTTCTTTTTTCACTTTTCTTCCTTTCGTTTCTTTAGTTCATTTTGAAAACAGAAATGTATCATTGATTGGATTCATTCTTCATGTCTTTCATGTGTTCTTTAATTTTTTTTTTTTTTTTGCTTGTGTTTCTTTCCCTTGTTTATTAAGAAAGAAAAATAATGTAACATACGAAAAGCTTAAAGAAGAAATATATATCAGGTTTTTTCAATAACTAGTAAATGTATTCTATTTGGAAAATCAAAAATTAATCAAAAATACATTTTTAAAAATTTAAAACTTTGAAATCCAATTTGTTTTGATCCATTTCGATTATAATTGAAAGAATTATAAAAATTGAGAAAATCTTTTTGTTTTTACATCCACCCGTATATATATATATATATATATATATATACTAGCAGTATAGCCGGGCATTACTTGGGTGTAATGAAAGCTTACAAACTAATCTATGGTCCTGGTGCTTAGACTCAGCCTAAAGAATATTTGTGTGAAGTTTGATGAGAATCGGATAAAAATTGTGGATTTGTAAAAAGGACATACAGACAGATAAACAGACACACACACACACAAACATCTTGCCTTTTTATATATATATATATATTTATATATATATTATCAATTTTCTGCACTATTGTAAGAACTGCAACCCTGAAACTTCTGAATATCGTTTCTTATGTTTTTGTCTATGAGTGTATCAAATTTGATTAAAATCGGACCACTCCTTCTATAACCTGATTTTTTCAATTATCGATTTTTGATGTTTATCAGGGGTACCTTGACACAAAACCTAGCTAAGAACACTCACAGACACTTACAGTACAACTGTGTAAATTTTCAAGAAAATCGGTTTGGCCGTTTCGGAGTCTATAGGTAACGGGGACACACACACACACACAAAGTTCTATTTATAAATAAGTTTAGATTTAGATTAGATACACACAGTGACCTTTATTTTAATAGAGAGGATTTCAGATAAATATACAGAGAGATATTTTGCTATATTGTCAGAATCCTACTTAACAATTTCGTATGAACAGCACCAAGCAGGAACTTGAAGCAGTTTGTCACTGGCAGTCATTCTCGATTTTGTTTTTTTTTTTTCTAAATCACAAGAGTTCATACACACATATACACACATGCCATTAGTATTTTTTTTTTATTTGGACACATTTTTTCTGGTTGACATTGTATAAATTTTTAACTTCATTTAACATCGTAATGAACAGAAACTTCAGTTCAAAGTAAATCTTTAAAGCTATGAAATTAAAACAAAAAGGTATTCTTTGAATTACTGATGTGTATTACCCTATTCCTTGTTTTGCCAAATTGTAACAACACTTACGCACATGCATGAAATACATTAGAACTTTTTTCAACCCCCATCTTTTTTGTTTTTTAAACTTCATTTAACACTATAATGGATGATAGAATGAATTTCAAGTCAAACACTTGAAACAAAGAAATTAAAACTAAAAGTATTCTTTGAAAAACATTTAAAACTGGTTGAAGTTTCTAAAGATTATTTTAGACAGTTCAACTAGAAATCTGTTTGCCCGAGACATTTTATTTAGAAGTATTTTATTTTATTTATTTATTTTTTATTTATTTATTTTGATTTATTTTATTTAGAAGTATTGCCATAGCAGGAGGAATTTGTGACTCTTATACTTGACAGTTTGTGCCACAACTACTGAATTCAAGTTTGAATTAGTGATGATTTGAAACAAATAAACCTGGTATATGGACTAGTCAAGCCCCTGGAGTCACTGCTAATTTATTATATATATATATATATATATATATATATATATATATATATATAGGTAATAAAAAGATGGGGGCTGAAAAAAGTTCTAATGTTGTACATGCAAATATATATATATATATATATATATATATATATAATTTGCTTAAACATTATTTTTAATGAATACTTGTGTTTGAGTAGATACTCTATTTGTTATATTTAAGCAATATATATATATATATATATATATATATATATATATATATATATATATATACCAGCCTGAATAAGATTTGAACCTCTGTCCCCTAGGTCTTGGGAAAACTGTCGAATGATCTGACATGCTAAACCATGAATGAAAGTTGTCATTTGACAAGGCTTGAATTAAGCCTTATAAACACAATTTTCTGATTTTTCATAAAATTTATATCTGCTCTGTTTTTGTATGTGTCTAGAGGACACAGTTTTGGATCTTATTCAGGCTGGTAGATATATATAAATATACATGAATAGTTTTGTTGACCCCATCTTTATTATCATATCCACAGTGTTTCAGCTGTTATTCCAGATCAATAAATGCTTTTTTTTATTGAACTATTGTTATACACACACACACACACACACACACACAGAGTGTATATTTGAGTAGCACTCTCTATTTATACAAATTTCATTAAAGATGAATGACAAGGAACTGTGAGTAAGCTTTTTATTTATTTTTTCATAAGAAAGATTAAATAAAAAGATTAATTGCTAAATAAAAACATTAAAAATAAAATGGTTGAAATACTGATGAAGAAACATTAAAACTATTCATATAAATTAACTTGATTTAAAAAAAAAGTAAGAACAGACTTTGATGAAAAATGTTGCTGAAATCACTAACTTAACCATCCCTTAAAATATTTGAGAACATAGGGGATCCTCAGATAGATAAAATTTCATCCATGTTCCCCATTTGGTCAAGGTCTTTTTGTGTATCTTTACAAATTAATGAAATTCTAATATTTGGGTAAAAGTGTGTCATATATCCTTTTGAATAAGATAATCCAGTATTGGCTTCATTTTTAATTATGATTTGAAATTATTCCAAATTTCAAGTAGCTTTTTGTTTCCAATATTAAATATTTTGGTATTTAGAATTTTAAAGATAATTTATATGATTAAAACCTCTTGTTTTCAAGAGTTTTTTTTTGAGATTTTTGAATTTTCAAAATTAATTCTACAACATTCTCTTCCAGATCTTTTCAGATATTGGTCTGGATGAACTGGAACAAATGACACTTGATTAAAATAATTCTTTCCATCTTTAAGTCTTATTAATTTATACCTACTTTTAAAAATCCATTATCTTTATTCCTTACCTATGAATTATACATTTTGTTATTTTTTTTTCAAACCCTTAGACTCCAATCAAGGTGATACCACCACTGATGCACAGAGGGCTATATAAGAAGGGAGAAGTTAAAGCAGGAGGAGAGTGAACAGAAAGACGAACCAGTTCTAGGGTGTGTCAGAGAAAGAGCAAGAGAAGTATGGGAATACAGGTGTGATGACAGTTGCGAGGTAGAGTGAGAAAGGAAAAGAACAAGATACACAGGGTGATGCAGAAAGGATGAGGGAAGGACTGGTGTCAAGTGGACAAAAGATGGAAATTTACCCTATTTACATTGATAAGATTGTTGGCCTCATCTTCATTGTCATATTCAGCATTTTGGCTGTTATATGCTCCTGCCATATTCAACTGATAAACAGAATGTTGAATTGAACCCTTTGCCCAGTGAATAAATTGTTGATTGCAGTAATCCAGTGATCTGATCCAGAGAGATGGGAGCTGAATACCTGGCCACAGCAGAGATGAACAATATATTGGTGAGTTGAGTTCCTAAAAGAAAATAACTGAATCTGAGATCTCCAGAAAAGTCATGATATGTGGAACTAGTACAATCTACCCCAATGGCCAAAATAAAGGGTTCAGTTTGAAATTGCAATGAATATCACCTGAAGAAGGCCAGAGTATACAACAGCTGAAGCATCATGAACATGACAGTAAAGATAACAGTTCAAACAATGTAAATAGTATAAATAGTTACGATACATCATCTAAATAGACAGATCCTAAAGAAGGTAGCAGTGTACAACAGCCAAAATGTTGTGAATATGACATTAAAATGAGGGCAACAGTCCGAACAATGTAAATAGTGTAAATAGTTCGAATACCTCCTCTCAGAAATATTGACAGATGTTTATATTTTGTGTTTGTATGCTGAAATGGTTTTGAATATTAAGTTGTCAGTAGTGATTTAATCTGTCTAATGCTAAGCTCATTGCTGGATCCCAATTCCAGAAATTCAACCAACCAGAATTAATGCTGTGATAAATATGAATCCCTAGAGAAGAAAACAAACACTCTTAGTTATTTATTTGTATCTTTTATCTACTATTAGTTTGGCTAAAACTAAAAGAAATTATTTAAATTATTCAAATGGGAAGGAGTTTGTCTTTCAAACTGATTTTTAGTAATCTTATTTTGAAAGTCAAAATAACAAAACAAAACAGATTTCTACCGTTGTGTTATTCTGTCTAGAATTTCTGGGCTATGAATGTCTCGAGATGTATTTGATTTATGAAGATTTTATTTTGACAGAATAAACAAGCAAATTTTTATGTCATGAACAACTGATGGCAAATTACGACTGGAAAAAGAATCTTTGTAGATATTTATTATCAGACGTAATTTTCTGGGATATCTTTGTTTTGCGCCCAAGTCTCTCATGTTTTATGCCATGTGGGAGTTTAACTAGATTATTTCCATTTCTGTTACATTTTATGAATCTCAATTTAAATTTGACTTTATTGCAACTTTGCTAAAAGAAATAAAATCTACCATCAATTTGGTTGTAACTGTCATAGAAATTGTGAAAGAAATATGAAGGATAGATGAGACATCGAGTTTTATGATTGGGACAAGAACACAATCATTTAAGAAACATGTAGATGAATTGTAAAAATGAAAAAGAAACACTTCTACAAATTTAGCGAATTTAATTTCTTTAAATGTGTTTTGATGTAAAATTCTTTTGCAAGAGTTGATGGAATGAAAGCTTGAAATATATAAGAGTTTTTTGTTTGATGTTAAAATAATTTTGTTTATTAGTATGTGTGCGTGGAGGATTTTTTCTTTTGCAAATTTGAGTTCTGATACACAATACCCATCACAATTCTACAGTTTACCCATTTGAATTTTCTGATTAATCTTAATTTTTAGGTTATTGATTGAATTCATAACATGTGAGTTCCGTGACTATAAAATACTCATAGACATTCCCTTATTGACTTGCTAAATATTTGAGCCTTACAAGTTTAAAAAACTGTTAAAGTAACTTGATCCTTATGAGATAAATAAAGAGGGTACAAATGAAAAAACGAAAAATTGGCAAACTTTTCCATTTCACTGCAGTCATTAAACATATCTTTATCATGTCTTTTATCTTCCCTTTCTTTCTTTGTTTCCTTCTTTCTTTCTTTAAAACTGAAACTGCACCTATGATAAATCTTTTCTTCCATCTTGCCTTGCAATCTCACAGAAATGGGCCTTTGTCTTAGGTAATGACATGTGGGTTTTTGCCTCCTCTGTCTCACTTGTTTATTGTTTTTTATTTTTTTAAATTGGTTCACCTCAAGCAAGGCAGAAATGCTGCTGGCATGTAGAGGGTTACAGTGAGAGAAAAAGGTACAGGGAATATCGAAGAAAGATGGATGGGAATCAAATAGATAAAAAATGGCAATTGACATTGCATTTAAATTTTTGGAGATTGGAGCTATCAGAGGGAAGCAAATGAATGGAGGTGTAAGAAAAGAAACTGTTAGAGTAGAAGAGATGGTTACATTAAACTATTTCTACAGTAAGAGGACGGGAACTTGATGCCAAACTAGTAGCATGACTAAATACTTGTGGTCAGGGTACCAGGGGAAATAAATGCTCATCAGAGTAGTTGCTATGAAAATATGTGTAGAAAAGACAGAGGGAAACTACATCATGTCATGAGGAAAGTGACTGAAGTCAGGCTGCCAAGTCAGGATTGATTATATTGCAGATCCTCTTCTGGATTTTGTTGAGAACCTCAAGATGAATATCAGGAGCACCCAACCAAATATGGCAACAGTACTCTATGCACGAACAAGTAGTAGATTTATAAATGTGCAAAATGGATTCTGGTGAGAAAAAGTTCCTGTCCCAACACAGTGACCCAACCTTCCTAGCAATAGATGCAGCGATGGATTCAATGTAGTCATTCCATTTGAGTTCCAGAGCATTGCTCTCAAGGAGACTAGTGCCATCTATTCTAATGGTTGGCAAGAATGATTCTCTATGGTGTTTAAAGAAGAGCTGCTTTGTTTTAGGGGCATTAAAATTTACTAGCTATTTCTTACCCAATCAATCACAGATTGGAGGTCTTTTTGAAGGGCAGAAACCATGTTTACTTTGTCAGCCTTGGCAGACTTCCTTCATTCTTTTTTCTTTCCTTTTTTCTTGAATTCTTTTTTCTTTCCTTTTTCTTTTTGCTCTTTTTCCCTGAAGTTCAAAAGCTCCTTTAACATATCTTTTCTTCTGAGTTAGCCTTGAAATCAAACAGGAATGTCCCATTCTTTATCTAAGGTAATGGCAGGTTTTTTATGTACATACTAAGGAATGAAGAAAGAACAAGAATTATATGATACTGAATGCATATGTGAGCAGATTAAAAAGTAATATTGATCAAAATAGAGCAGATGAAAGGGAATAGAATATTTACAAAAGATGTATGCAAACATATACATAATTAAACAAAGTTGGAAATAACTAATTGGTGAGTTAAAAACTATAAAAAAAGTTTTACCAAAGTCTAGATAACTAGGATTAATTATTAAAGTTTATAGGAAACAATTGACTCAATTTCTTGAAAGATTATCAAAACATTCATATCGGCTCAGTTTCATATCCTAATGAAAACGGCAATTTCTAAACAAGTAATGGATCTTCTATTTATTAATCCAACAGATTTTATCACTTGAAAATTATTTTTAGCAGATACCCAAATTTGAGTGGAAGCTATGTTTATTTATTAGACAGTATATTTATTTCAGTCTACGACAAGAAAGTTTTCTATTAACAGAAAGAATTCAACACTTGCTGAAATCAGTAAAGCTTATAGAGCAAGAGAAAAAGTTATTAAGGAATTATATTTTAAAAATTCATCTCTGACTGATTTATGGATTTTCACTTGATGCATGTGCACTGATTTGAACTATCAGGAGAGGATTTCTCATCTTTCCAGGCTTTTTTACTTCTCAAATTGAAATGCAATATCAATTGTTATCTTTTGTTTTATTAATTCCTATTACTGTATTCTTCTCTCTTCTTCATGTTTGCTTTTATTTTCTAATAATCTTTTACATACGGTAACTTTTGCATCTTATTGGCTTTATTGCCTTGCTTGAGTTGAAATGATTATAAAAAGTTAAAAGTTACTGTTGCAGTTTGAAATGTAATCGTGAATTACAACAGAGTGCAAGTTTCATAAGTGCAGGAAATATAACACACTAATTCTGCCATATTTGTATTTTTTTTGACATCAAAGATTCTATTAAAAGTTTTTTACACTGAATCAGATACAAAGTTAATGATATAAAAATATACTCACCTTTTTTTATAGTTAAATATAACTGCCACTTTTACTCCTACAGTTTCTTTTCTCATACTTCTCGCCTGAAGAATTCTCTCCTGTTTACTTGCTTCCATAACAGCTACAATCTCCAAAAATTCTACTGCAATGTCAATTGCCATCTTCTATCTTTTTGTAACCCATTCATCTTTTATGTTTTCTTCAGTACCCCTTGTACACTGATACTCTTGTTCCCAGACCTTTCTCTCACTGTAACCCCCTGAGTATTAGTGATGGTCCTGCTTTGCTTTGGGTGAAATAACTAAAGAATTAGTTTTTGAAAAATTAAAAATCCTTAAAAACTGTTTTTTTACTTTGCATTCAGTGTCAAGTTTCGGAAAGAAAAAAGTAGCTGTTGGGAAAGACACACAAGTGTGAACATAAAATTGAATCTCCTTTCTATTCATATTTATCAAAATAAACAATAATTGAACAAAATAAAAGAACCCATTTATGAAATTAACATCAATCAGATTGTTTTATTTAAATCCTGTTTGAGACAGAGTCTTCTGTTTGTATAATCCAAATTGATCCTATTTCAAACTAGCAGTATAGCCCGGCTTTAAAACTAATCTATGGTCCTGGAGCTCAGACTCTTTGGACGTTGGCACGAAAGACTAAAAAGCAATAGTTGTTTCCAGTTAAAGCAAAAAAAGAAAGAAAAATAAATGGATGTAAGTCAAATTTTGATTTCCTGGTATCAATATCAAATTTTTTGCATTATTGTAAGAACTGCAACCTTGAAACTTCTGAATATCATTTCTTATGTCTTTGTCTATGAGTGTATCAAATTTGATTAAAATCGAACCACTCCTTGTATAACACGATTTTTTTGATTATTGATTTTCGATAGTTATTGGGGGTATCATGACACAAAACCTGGCTAAGAACACTCGCAGATGCTTATAGTACAACTGTGTAAATTTTCAAGAAAATCAGTTCAGCCATTTCAGAGTCTATAAGTAACAGATACATACACACACACAGAAACAAAGTTCCATTTATACATAAGTTTAGATTAGATATGTCATTTATATATCAATAATTGTTCATTTTATATTTCTTCCATGAAATGTGATCTTTTTTTAGATGAGAAAATTCGACTTTTATAACTACACCTTCATGACATGACAAATGTTCCTGACATTTTGTTTAGAGATTTCAAAATGCTCTTTTATCATTACATTTTATTACATTTCTGAAAGACTTGATCAGTACAAAAAAAAAACAAATAAAAAAAAACTATGATGAGAACAATAACCAGAACAAGAAAAGTCATTTTTAAAATTTAGTAACAAAAGTCTAAAAATATTTTACAAGAAAATGTAGACATGTTTCATGAGTAGCTATTGTTATTAAATGAAAGTTAAATACTTTTGAATAAAAGTTGTAATAAAATTTACAAAAAAATAAATGCTGGTAAATGGCAATGATCATTGTCATGTGCTGTGTGTCTTCAGAATATGGGTGATCATTTCTCTCCACAATTTCCAGTTGAATTTAGATCTAAACAGTGTTTAACTCTGCGACCATTTTTCATTGTCTCTTCACTGCTATCCATTCACAAAATCTCATTACAGAAGTTACTTACTATTTCCCTTTACACTCTCTTCTGTCAATTTGTTCTGTGAGTATTACATTTTCCAAACTATCTTTCCTCATAATGTGTTTCTGAAATTTAAACTGTTTTACTAACAATCTCATTTTTATTGTTGTTACAATATTTTCCACATTCAATCAATGGCCTTCTTCTAATAAGTAATACAAGACTTGCATTTTTACTCATACATATTTGCATTTGATAAAAGCAGGCAAATGAATTGCCCAAAATATTTTGGTGACAAGAAAAAAGTAATAAAATCCAAATTAAGTCCAAACAACACTTAGGCTTCAATTTTAATCACTAAGATACTGAGTTGCGAAGATTAACCAATGTATCTCTTGTATTTGGGAAAGTATCACTGTATTTGTGACATAATCTTTCACTTATCTCTATGAAAGCAAATGAAAGGGTTTCAAATCTGCTACATTCTCCACAATTTCCGGTTCTCTTAGCAAATTTTGCCTTTTTGTTATTTCTCCTAATTCCTGTTCTGCTATCCATTTACACAGCTCATTTGGTAGGTTATTTGCAGTTTTCTTTATTTCTCTTACCTTCAGTATATACTGAGAGTATCAAATTTTCTAAGCTCTCTTTCCTCACTATATGCCTTAGAAATTTTGACTATCTCTTTCTAATGTTAAGTAAAAGTTCCTTTTTTTTGCTTCAATTTTTTCTAAACTTTGACGTTACTCAAATGTTCAGTGCATGTTATTCACAGTGTCCTTTTGAACTACATTTTTGTTGCCTCAGGTCTCTTCTTCTGTGAATTGTGATTGTCCAGCATTCACTCCCATATAAGGGGATTGATATTATGTAACTGTTCTTTTCTTCGTTTCAAATTAAAATTTTCTATTACTTAATACTTTGCTTAGCTTTTGGAAGGCATATTTTCTTATCTCAGAGCACCTTCAGTGTAAGACTTTCTGCTCTGTTAAAACACTTTTGAGATATCTAAGTTCTAACTGTTTGATTTTGGTATCTTCGAATTGTAATTTTCATGTTGGGTTGTTCCTTTTGCTAATAACTGTGCATTTGTCATCTTAAAATTGATGTTTAGTCCTGTGCGCTTGCTTTCCTTTCCTATTTTCTGTCAGAGTTTACTGCTAGAAAATAATTTTAGATAAAACCTGATGTCTCAGTGAAAATAAGGATGTTTGAATGAGAATAAATACACTCATCCTTTTTGTCAAATAAATAGAAAATCAATTGCTTTTATAAGCATGTGTATATATATTTTCAGGATATTAGTATTTACATGATGTCTTTTCAAAGTTTTCAGAAAAATAGACACAGGATCGTGTTTCATATTGTTCATATAAAAATTTAAAGTCTGAAAATATAAACAAACACTTAATAAAAATAATGAAAACTTAATATGCTTCAGGATTGGCATTTTTAATCAACTGTTTTGTGATGAAAAAATTAGAAAAATTAATAATGCAATAACATAATACTTTCCTGATCCATTACAAGGATGCTTTCAAAACTCTTGTTCAATGATTAGTTTTTGGATGAAAGAAGCAATTTAGTTAAAACCCAAGGGAGATCTTGCTTAAAGTATCTCTATTGCAGAATTAGGTCACATTTCAGGGTTTTAAAGTCAGAGTTCTCCTCCTTTTAAATTGATTATGAGATCTCAGTCTGACCTGTGATTTAACTCAGTTGAGGATCAAGATTGATTAATACTTTTCTGAAAAGTATTTATATATAAGTGAATGTAAGAAATTCATTTCCTGGGTTAATCCTGTGTGGTATGTGTAATCATTTCTTATTTATGTATTTTCATTTTTTACTAATCTTTTTCGGCGTTTATGCTCCATTTGGAAAAAAAAATAGCTTTACTGTTTTGAAGTTCTCTTTATTTATTTATTTATTCTGCAAAGCAAAGCCATTCCTAACAAGATAGTGGCCATTACTGGGCAGTTGACCTCCCCCTCCCCCATCACCCAACCCTGTGAAATCTCTAATTTTCGTAGATGGTCTGTTCTTCAAGTTCAAATTCGTTCGTTTGCTTTGTACACGGACAGGCAGCTTAGCCAGACCTTAATTTTTGGGAAAAAATGACTGTGCCTCTGAGGTCTCTTCATGGGTGAAAGCTGGCATTGATGCCTTCATACCGACCAGGAAGTATTGCCTAAAACCTCATTCCTCTCCGTGGTTCTCTCCTGCCTGCTCAGCCGCTATTGCCCACAGGAACCACTACATCTGTCTATTCCAGAGACAATCATCTGATCACAATAGGTGCCTGTTCACGTCTGCTCGCAATGAGTGCAAGAGAACCCTAAATGACACCAAATGGTTGTTTGCTGAGACAATGCGACAGCACATAGCTGACTGCAAGTTCGGCTCCAAAGACTATTGGAGGATTTGCAAACGAGTGCTGAACAATAGCAAATCCTCAATACCTCCTTTAATCCATGAATTTGAGGTTCTCACGTCATCTGTGGACAAAGCTGAATGCTTTGCCCGCAGATTCTCATCCAACTCCACATTTGACTTATCTGGAGTATACCCACCCGACTTCCCTATTAGAACTGAGGCCAAACTGCACGACGTACATATTACCCAGACAGTAGTATCCCAAGTAATCTCAAAACTTGACCCCCATAAGGCGAGTGGAGATGATGGAATCCCGGTGATAGTCCTTAAGAGGTGTGCTCCTGAACTTACCCCTGTCCTCTCTAAACTATTTAACTACTGCCGTTCTGCTTCCTGCTTTCCTTCATGCTGGAAGTTCTCCTCAGTCGTTCCTGTATTTAAGAATTGTGGTGAACCCTCAGACCCATCCAACTATCACCCTATCAGTCTTCTACCAAAATTTGGGAAAGTATTCGAGGCCATAATCAATGCTGAAATAGTCCAACATCTTACTGCCCACAAACTCTTCTCTGACAGGCAATATGGCTTTCACTTTGCCAGGTCCACGGCCGACTTGCTAACAACTGTAACGGAGTACATGATTAGTCGGACAAGGCTCGCACGGTTGCTCTGGATATCTCCAAGGCTTTTGACAGGGTTTGGCACACTGGCCTCCTATGCAAGCTACGGGGTTACGGTATTACCAGTCGCCTGCTTGACCTAATCCAGTCTTTTTTAAATAACCACAAAATGAAAGTTGTTTTGAATGGGCATGCCTCTTCATCCTACAGCATGAATGCTGGTGTCCCACAGGGCTCTATCCTGGGCCCAACGCTCTTCCTTATTTTCGTCAACGACCTCCCAGATGAGATCAGTTCCCGAGTAGGCATCTATGCAGATGACACCACAATACACTCCCGCACCAGTAAGAAACCTGTCATGGCGGAACAGACATAATCTCACTGCTGACATTGAACGGGATCTACACTCTGTGGTGAATTGGGGCAAGAAATGGCTTGTCAACTTCAATGTGTCTAAGACCAAGCTGTTGTCTGTCAACCATCACAGGCAACCTCTCCTGCCTCCCATAAGCATGGACCAAGCGATTCTCCCTGAGAGCAACACACTATGCCTCCTCGGCCTTACCCTCTCCTCAGACCTCAAATGGAATCACTATATTGATTCCATAGCTAAATCTACTGCTAAGAAGGTTGGGTCACTATGCCGATCCAGGATGTTTTTTTTCTGCCTGAATCCGTCCTGCATATATACAAGTCAACCATCCATCCGTGCATGGAGTACTGCTGCCATTTATGGTCAGGCGCCCCTGCCGTTCTCCTCAGTGTTCTCGACAGGCTCCAAAGGAGTCTGTAATGTGATAGGTACTGATCTGGTGGCTTGACTGCAGCCACTTCCCCACCGTCGAAATGTGGCCTCCCTTTGTCTGTTCTATAAATACTTTCATGGCTTCTGCTCGGACAAACTTAAGTCACTGGTGCCTCCTCAACAGGTGTTTACTCGTGCAACCAGACTGGCAACTAGGTCCCACCCATTCACAGTCAGGTTAGTCAAATGTAGACACCAATTCTACTCCTGTAGCTTCTTCTCTCGCACTTCCCACCTGTGGAACTCGCTCCCATATTCTTGCTTTCCTGACGGCTACAACCTCCAGAAATTTAAATGCTATGTCAATACTCATCTATTAACCACTTGACTCGAGCTCTCTCCCCACCCCCGTATATCCTTCTCTTTCTCTCCACCTATGTATCTGTCATCGCACCTGCATTCTCAGCTTTCTATTGCTCCTTTCTAACTAGTTTGTACTCCTCACTCTTTTCTAATTAATCTTTTTACAGTTATGTAGCCTCCCCCAGCTCATCAGTGGCATTTCTGCCTTGCTTGGGGTGAAATGATTAAAAAAAAAAAAAATTCAAGTCAAAATTGAACTGGGTTTCTCATTCTGGCTCATTATCCATTACATCACATTGTTTTATAATAATGGGAGGTTAAATGTTCAAGAGTATATATACACACACACGGCTGAAGCATCCCTGAGAGAACAGAGAAGAAAGAGCAGCTGGACTTTGTTTTCTGACTCCACTTATCTCCATCTCCACTTTACTGCTTATAGCAATAGGTTACAACCCAAGAATCAAATCTGGTTGACTGCTAGAAATACTTTGGTTTTTTATTTGTGGGTAACAATCTGACTGAAGAGTAATTTTTAAGCCACAAATGTTTGATCGGAGGAAACTGCATCCTATCAATGAATTTGGTGCCTGATCTGAGTTGCAAAGCAACACATATCACTCATCACATGGATGATCACATATTTCATACCATAATTATTATTTCATGACATAAGCCTTTGAAACATTTCATAAACATAATTAATTTCTTAAGACTGAACTGAAAATGGTTGTACTAGAAACATTTGATTGCAAAATTTCATATACAAGAATAAATCTTGTCTTGTTCAACAAAAGTTTTAGGGAATTTATTTGAATGTGTCTCACCTTTAAATCTAAACTTATTTATAAATGAAACTTTGTGTGTGTGTCTGTGTGTGTATCCGTTACTTATAGACTCCGAAATGGCTGAACCAATTTTCTTGAAAATTTACACAGATGTACGATAAACATCTGCAAGTGTTCTTAGCTAGGTTTTGTGTCGAGGTACCCCCAATAAATATCGAAAATTGATAATCGAAAAAATTGGGTTATAGAAAAAGTGGTCCAATTTTAATTAAATTTGATACACTCATAGACAAAGACATAAGAAATGATATTCAGAAGTTTCAAGGCTGCCGTTCTTAAAATTGTGCAGAAAATCGATAAACAAAAAATATCCGGATGTTATCGTGAAATACGTTTCTAATTCAAATTTAAAAATCACTTGTTTCTGATGAAGGACCGAGGGCGGTCTGAAATATAAAATATAATAAAAATAAACAAATACTGTTAAAAAAAAGTACATTTTTAAATTCAAAACTTTTTATTAATATTCTTTCCTATACATATTAAGACAGTATACGTGGATGATCATCACTATATATATATATATATATATACATATATATATATATATATGAGATTTACAATGAAAAAATATACTACAAGATGGCAGGCTCTTGAAATCGGCATTATGATGGGCTGCGTTATTTCTCCACTTTTGTTTGTGTTAGCAATGGAACTTATATTAAGAAGTGCTGCTAACATTACAACAGGAGTAATAACTGAAAAACAAATAATTCTCCCCCCATCAAGAGCATTTATGGACGATATTACCATCCTTGTCCCTTCAAAAACAGCTGCTAAATGCTTACTTGACCTGTATTTCGATCTTTTTACCAGGGTAAGAATGAGAATTAAACCAAAGAAAAGCCGAAGTTTATCAATTATTAAAGGTTCTGTTAGGCAAATCCACTTTAATATTGGAGAGGATATGGTGCCGACAGTAAAAGAAGTCCCCGTGAAGAGTCTAGGACGTCTTTACGAAATTCCCCTAACAGACAGACATCGGGGGATGGAATTACAAAACACAGCCATAAAAGGACTTGAGGCAATTAATAAAACTTTTTTGCCCGGAAAGATGAAAGCCTGGTGTTATCAATTTGGATTGGTACCCCGTCTTTCATGGCCCATGCAAATCTATGAAATTGCCCTATCTCGTATTGAGCGGATAGAACAACACGCAAACAAATATCTGCGTAGATGGCTTGGAGTACCTCCCTGTTTTTCGAAAGTAGGACTCTACACAAACTCTGGTAACCTACAACTCCCATTATCCTCTTTAGTAGATGAATTTAAAGTTGGGAAGGCGCGTCTTCAAATGTTGATGAAAGACTCCAAAGATGAATTTGTCCGTGAAGCGCACCCAACTATAAAAGCTGGCACCAAGTGGTCAGTAACAAAATCAATCGAAGAAGCAGAATCCAGTCTTCGAACTAAAGAGATAATGGGTTTTGTTCAACATAACAGGGCTGGTTTGGGAACAACAAAATATAAGCCATTTTCGAAAATGGGCAGTAAAGAAAAAAGAAAAATGGTGACCGAGGAAATAAGAATGTTTGAGGAGGAAAAAAGAACAGCCACTGCTGTTACTCAAGCAAAACAATGTGCATGGACAACATGGAATGATATCGAACCAGTCAAAATATCATGGACCAATTTAATATCAATGGAACCACTGGCGATATCATTCCTTTTACGGTCTACATATGACCTGTTGCCATGCGCATCAAACCTCAAACAATGGGGATATATAGACTGTGATTTATGCTATATATGCCAAAAAGATCGAGGTACCTTGCGTCACGTATTATCTGCATGCTCAAAATCCCTTCCAATGTTTACGTGGCGGCATAATCAAGTTCTGGGAGCGCTAATAGAAGTTATATCATCTCAAGTCTCACTAATCAACAAACAGCCTGTGAGACCTAGCGAACCCAAGGTTCAGTTTTGCCAGGAAGGCAAATGTCCAACAGGGAAAAAACACAGACCAAATATTAATAATATGAAATTGTTAAATGGAGCAAAGGATTGGAAAGTTTCAGCAGATCTGAAGACATCTTTGAAATTTCCAGTGCACATCCTCCAGACAGACAAGCGTCCTGACATTTTGCTCTGGTCTGACTCTAAAAAGAGTATATTTCTAATTGAACTTACTGTCCCTTGGGAAGAAAATTTTTCAGAGGCCCATGAACGAAAGAAAAATCGGTATGAATTCGTGCGTGCCGAATGCATAGAAAAAGGATGGACATGTAATGTGATGCCTATTGAGGTTGGCTGTCGTGGATTTCTAGGACACTCCACTATTTCATTTCTTTCGAAAATAGGCGTCACTGGAAGGGATTTAAAGAAGCAAATATGTCGCCTTCAATCTATTGTTCGACAAGCGTCATGCTGGATTTGGCGCAATTCGAAGAAATTCGCAAAGAAAGCATGACGTCGTCTACTTCTTCCGTTCTCGTTCTGCTCTTGAATTTTAAAAAACTGTTAAAGCGTTTTCATCTGTCTCAATGTGCCAATTGATTTTATTTTTCTGTCATTTACTTTGCCCAGTAGCGATTGCTGCTGGTGGTGCCAGGGGTGGCAGTCCCGCTTTAAACCACCGAAACTGTGTATTCACCCTTGGTTAGCGGCTGATGAGGGCAAAGTAAATGCACATGTAGTCATTGGTCACATGTTGTATGTAAGAAAAAAAAAATATATTATCGATTTTCTACCTCGACACAAGACCTAGCTATGAACACTCACATACATATATATATATATATATATATATATATATACATACATACATATATATATATATATAAAAGGCAAGATGTTTGTGTATGTCTGTTTATCTGTCTGTATGTCCTTTATACAAATCCACAATTTTTATCCGATTCTCACCAAACTTCACACAAATATTCTTTAGGCAGAGTCTGAGCTCCAGGACTATGGATTAGTTCTAAATCTTTCATTACACCCGAGCAACACTGGGCTATACTGCTAGTATGATATATATGATTAAATTCTAGCATTCTGAAAGCTAATATCTCCAATGAAATGCTACAGGTAAAATTAAGAAAAAGGCAACAAAGCAGCTGGTGATGATGATCAAAGAGGAATTTGTGAGTGGTTAAGGTCTTAAGGGGCCCAAGGTACCACTGCCCTAGGTAGGCTATTTTTTCTTTTTATTAAATGACTAGATATTTTCAGAACAAACCTCATAGATAATTCATAACTTGATCAATTCACATAGTTCATCATTCCAGCTATCAGTATTGTTAAACTGATAGAAAATATTATAAATCTTTGTGCAATAGTTTTGTTTCCAGACAAACTTCTGGGGACATTTATATAAAGAAATGAAATATTGATAAATATCTTGACAATTTGTCAATAGGCAGACATGATATTGTATGAGAAAGCCAATATCAGAAATAGTGATTTTCTACAAAGAGAGCTTGTGTCTTTTATATTCTGGCCCTAAGATATTTCCTATGTACCACGTCTTGAAAGGACATGGGTGATTATAGGTCTTATGACAAAGTTTTCTAATATGGCAATATGAGAGAAAATCTGGTAATTAATTTACTGTATTAATTCTGAATTTTATTTTTTGATATGCCATATTTTTTCAGGATTGGGAATATTAAATTTCTCCACAACTTTCTCTTCTTAAAAACAATAACTGTCGTCTTAGTCTCCTTCCCAGTTGATATTTTGCCATCTATTTCCACAAGCTTATTAGGTAGGTTGCTTATTGTTTCCCATTTGCCTTCAATATGTCCCTGTAAGTGTCAAATTATTCTAGTACTAGCAGTATAGCCCGGTGTTGCTCGGGTGTAATGAAAGCTTTAAAACTAATCCATGGTCCTGGAGCTCAGACTCTTTGGATGTTGGCATGAAAGACTAAAAAGCAATAGTTGTTTCCAATTAAAGCGAAACCTAGACTGAAAGAAAAATGAATGGATGTAAATCAAATTTTGATTTCCTGTATCAATATCAAATAAGTTTTTTTTTGTCGTAAACTGAATTTTGAAGTCTAAATAAGTCCTCTGAGTAAATAGTATCATGGCTGAGACTAAGAACTACAATTATACCTACTTAGAGCCAAACCTGAAGCAAGAACTAAAATAAAAGGGCTGAAAAAAATACATACAGGCAGATAAAAAGAAGCACACACAAACATCTTGCCTTTTATATATATATATATATATATATATAGATTATCAATTTTCTGCACTATTGTAGGAACTGTAACCTTGAAACTTCTGAATATCATTTCTTATGTCTCTGCCTCTATCAAATTTGATTAAAATCGGACCACTCCTTCCATAACCTGATTTTTTTGATTATCAATTTTCGATATTTATCAGGGGTATCTCGACACAAAACCTAGCTAAGAACACTCGCGGATGCTTATAGTACGACTGTGTAAATGTTCAAGAACATCGGTTCAGCCATTTTGGAGTCTATAGGTAATGGACACACACACACACACAGACAAAGTTCCATTTATAAATAAGTTTAGATTATTCCTTAATTATGTGTCCCTGAAATGTTACTTGTCATTTTCTGATTCAAATAAGAAATTATAATTATATACCTGAAAGCATCCTCATTGCTCACATGTTCCATCTATGGTATTCACAATAATCTTCTGTATAAATACTTTTCTGTTGATTTTAAGCTTTCACTCATGAGGAGACTGTTCAGGATTCACCACCCTTGGGGATGGTTAATATTATGTAGCAGTTCAGTCATCTTTTTTTAGTTTCTAATGAAAATTAGAAGTGGTGTGTACTGGGGTGCAGTGGATATCAACTTGGAATGAGAAATCAGAGAGCCAAGTTCAAATTCCAGTTGAATTTGTTACATTCACTTATGCACAAATGCCCTTGGGAAAGGTATGAACTCACCTCTTCTCTCTTTAGCTATGGATTAAATAGCAGGACAGGCCAGGTTCTATAACCTTGACTGACAACCAAACCAGTCTACCACAGAAAGTAATGATAACCTACTGAGAGAAAACTTCTGACCAGTTAGTCATGTCTCTTTTGAGACATGATTGCCCAAGACTGTATCATGCATAACACTTAACTGACTGACTGACTGAATATCAAAGTTGAAAACATAAGTTACTGGGCAAAAAGTGGGGTATCAGTTTTCTGTTGTTATGAAGTAATAAATTGATCTCCACCAACTACTAGTTATTAACAATATAATTCATCTCTTCTCTCTTTAGCTATGAGTTAAAGAGCAAGATAGATTGGTTTCTATAGCCTTGGCTGGCAACCAGTCTACCAAAGAAAATAATCACAACCTACTGCAGAAAAATCTGCCCAGTCAGTCATGTTTCTTTTGAGACATGATCACTCAAGTGTGTATCCCACATGAAAATGTCCTGTTCTTCACTAAATAAGTGTTTTACAAAAGTTCTTGATATTTAGCAACAAGATCAAATTGATGTTGGAAGTTTGTATAACTCCAATCTTCTACATAGTGAAATATTTAAATGGCAAGTTCTCTGTTGAGCTTTTTTTTCCTTTGTGTCCCATCCATGTAACTTCAAGTGCACTACTAGATTGGCATCTAGGTCCCATCCTTTTACCATTGAAATAGTTAAATGCAACTGCCACTTCTTCTTAAACAACTTTTCTCACACTTCCCACCTGTAAAAATCCCTTCCATTTACTTGCTTTCCAGATAACTACAATCTCCAAACATTTAAATTTAACATCAATTGTTTCATCATCTTTTTTGACTTTGTTAAAATTATTTCCTTAGAAGAATTGTCAAATAACCTAAGGTGAATTCATTCTGTCATCTGCTTGATTGGTTGGTCATTGTGGGTTTTCTATAGGCTTGATATGTATCTTTTTCTTAGGTAGCATTTGTCACCGAGAAAATTGGTTTCTTTTAGATTTATTTTCATATCTTGGTCCAATCTTGTCAAATTATATGTATATGTTGGATATTGATTAATAGCAAGTGATTTGACACACAAGTAGATTGGTGTAGTCACTTTGAATGAAAGGAAACCTATTGAGTGATCTAATGGAGAGATATATATGAGTGAATAACATCCACTCATGCAAATGTGTTGAGCAGGTCCATTATAGTAAAATGGACTAACCCACCTGCGGCATTAGATACTCTCTTATAAATGAGATAGATTATTTCAAGGGGATAAAAAGGAGGAGGCCATTTGATTTCTACAGTCTGCATGTGTGATTAAAAGCCTATCAAAGTTCTTTCATTTTTTTTTTTTAGTTTGCCTTTACAATATTTCTTATAAGTTTCTATTCTGATTGATAATCTATAGTCTTTTTTCTATGTTTAAGGGCTGTTGGTTAACACTAGCCATTTTCAAAGACTATTGTTGTTCGTTATGTGTGGCATCTTTTTTAAAGCATTAACCTTTGTTGTTTTAATGCATTTAATTTTAATTTTTTTAAAGTAAATCTGATAATGACTTTGAAAATGGCTAGTGTTAATCATGTTTAGGTGTGAGAAGATATATTTCTGAACTGAAAATCAGAAAAATTAGTAGAAATATTAGTAAATAAAAAGGATCAACAAGAAACATTATGCTTCATTTATAGAGTAGGACACTTTTCTAAATACAGCTAAAATTATCTTATTTTTTCAGTTAAAATCTTTATATGGTATCTAAATATTTGATAAAATTTAATTATCTGAATATATCAAAATTTTATCTTCATCAGTTAGCTAAAACAAGAATAATTGTTTTATAGGAAAAACTTTTGTTGATTTTTCTTTAGCTAAAAAAATGACATAACAATAAATTTAGTGATTAACTTTTTATTGTCTAGCCCAGAGAATTATAAAGAGAAAGCAACTGAGTCATTCAAATTAGAACTAAATTATTAAATTATTAATAAAATTAAATTATTAAGATTAAATTATTTTGATAATCATAATGGTTGGTTCAGATTAATTTTAGTCCATCTCTACAATAATAAAAGGAATATCTTGTTTTAAGATTGTTTTTAATTTAATTTGTTTGTAGATAATGACAAATCTTCTGCATTCAATGATGAGAAACATTGTCAAGACGAACAGGACTCAATAAACATTTATAATTCCTTTTGATATATTAAATAGCAGTCATTCAAAGACAAAGAAACTATTAATAAAGATATCATTGTTTTGTGGGTAACAGGCTTATATAGTTTGCCAACCATTGAGTTACTTCTTGGCAATTAAACATTGAACCTTAAAGTCAAGATGTCCCAAATAGATTATCAAATGAATTGGACTATAATTGCTAGTCATTTTGTTAGTTTGGGGTATTTATCTAGATTTTTTAGATATCAGATGAAGTACAGAGTTGATGATTTTGATTTTCTTATCAACTTCTTATTTCCAAAGTAGAAATTGCTTGATGCCTCTACAAAAAACAAAAAAAAATCATTACAAAATTAAAACATTTTTAAATGCCCACTGCTAGACAATATATTTTTAATTTCAAAGATGTTTGAATTCGTTCTTTATTTAAAAAAAAAAGAATTTATTTGTGGCACTTATAAAACGTAATGTATTTTCTACAAGTATTTCTGAGGTGTTTCTTTTCCTAGAACAGGTGAAGAGGCTCATCCCTTGTTCCTTGTTTAGGATGTGGTTTCCGGCTTTCTCTTTTCCAATCTTTTCACTGTTTTCTTTTCTTTTTCAATTGGAGTAGATAGACTAAACTATCGCCCGGTTCATACTCCACCCACGTCTATTGAACAGATGAAGAGGCTCACCCCTTGTTCCTTGTTGAGAATGTGGTTTCCGGCTTTCTCTTTTCCAATCTTTTTATTCCTACATAGCCCCCTGCACTTCAATGGCATTACCGCCTTGCTCGGGGTGATATGATTAAAAAAAAAAAATATGTATTTATGCATTCTATAAGATTGACATCAAGGTCGCCTCCTTTCTACTGTCAAAAGAGTTAAATGTAACCACTTCTTCTACACTAATAGTTTCTTTTCTCACACTTCCTGCCTGTGGAATTCCCTACCATTTGCTTGCTTCACTGATAGCTATCATCTCAAAAAATTTAAATGCAATGTCAATTTCCATCTTCTATCTCATTGATTCCCATTCTTCTCTTATCCTTTCTTTGAAATCCCCTGTATCTTGGCTTTTTTTTTTTTATCTCACTGTAACCGCTGCACTGTGATCCTGCCTTGCTTGGGGTGGAATGATCTTCTTGATTTTATTTCTGTTACTTATTATCACAACATTCATATTGTTGTATGGCCATTATTTAAGCAGTTTAAATTGAGAACAAAGAACAAGCCTTCAGTGAGATTTGAACTTGCATCCCTTATTCTTGAGAGCCTTTCTCATCATGACAGAACTTCATTGATTAAACCACAATCTTCACCAGTCAAGATCATTCAAATAAACTACTTTGCTATTTTCTCCTCTAACCTCCACCATACTGTGATGACATTATTCTTTCAGTACTCAACTTGTATTAAATGTAAGCATCTTTAAATTTCTTGGATAAAACATAGTCAATTATTATTCATTTATAACTTTAATTGTTTTCACTTGTTTCTTTTTCACAATTCTCAGATTAAACAAATCCAAACACCAAGAAGACCACAAGAAGTAGATTTGATGATTTTTTTTTTGATAAGTGAATCTTGCAGATGAGCAAATCTTATGCATTTATGACTAAGCTATCTTGGCTGTCTCAATGAAATAGGATTTTTATCAATAAGTTACTGAAGAGATTTAACATAAATCACAAAGCCTGATTAGTTTTTCCTGAAGCTAACATAGCTATTTTTATACATGTAGAAGCAATTATTTCAACTGTTATCAAAATAAATCTATTAATTTCATTCCTCATTTCAAAAATGTTCTATCAAACAATCTCCATTTTATGTTGATTACCAATCTAGGTGTTACTTACCATAAGATGGTTGCAAGAGAACAAATGAAAAATACAAACTACTGCTGGCGAGACAAAAAGAAAAGGTTAGAAGATATGTTAACATATGCCAGTATAAGGGATCAAAGCAAAATCAATCTGTGGGTGTGAGAAGCAAACTGGAGGGTGGGGGAGTCAGTGTATAGGCTTAGCTTGAAATTTGTGACAGGTTGGTTCACCTAAGGCCACTGTTGTCTGAAATGTCACAAGTAGGTACTTTTAAGCTGTCAGAATGGATACATGACCTAGCATTTTTTTTTTTTTATGTTTAAGCAGCAACATTCATGATTGGTTTCAATGTTTTCATATTTTTGGGAGATACTTTTTTTGCTGAAATATGAATAAAAATGAGGTTTCTAGTTTCAATGAGAAGTGTCCACTGTAATGACATTGGAAGTTACTTTGTGTTTGAACAACAGTTTTTCATTTACTCAAGTTTAACAAATAAAAACTAACCTCAAATCCCAACATACCAGTATTTTTTTAAATTTTTCTCTCAGTCTCTGATGAAGTTTTAATAAAAGTGAAGTATGTGTGATTAAGATAGGGTTTCCTATTTGTTTGTTTACATCATTCTATCATCTTGTTAGATTCCGATTTATATATTCAATTTGTATACACATGTGCGTGTATGTGTGTATATATATATATATATATATATAACTGGTTTAACAACTTTTGCATGTTTTCACTTTGTAATGTAGTTGTGTTTGAGTAATTTGCTTCAGTAATTCTTAATCCAGTCCTTACTTAACTATTATAGCATTTCATTGACATGAATTTACACACTATATTCATTTTCAATGATGACAAGCGTTGTTTCTCTCTCTCTCTTACACACACACACACACACACACAAAATTATAATAATGGCTGGCCCCTTGTATTTGAGGATACCTCTCTAACAGTGTGGCTAGCTAATCTCCATTACAGACACCTTCTCAGACACAATTGTGTTTATTCAACACCCACAAAGTCCACCTGTGATTTATACTGCAACTATGCTGAGTAGATCTTGGTTAAAGTTTCTGGGAGAGAGCTCGTTCTCCTGTCTGAACAAAGCCAGGATACTCAAGCCCTCGGTCATGATGACTTGTGACTTAAAAGTAGCACCACCCTCAATTGCTCCTCAAAGGAACCTGTCTACACAAATTTACTCCCAAGCCTTGGGTCAACCCATGGTATGACTTTCAGACACTTTCCAAAAGTACCACAGACCAGGATTGCCTCTTCCTGATCAATAACATCAAAAAGTTACCTTGCTGACAAATCAACCATGATGAGATTCAAACCAGGCCTTTTTGATCAAAAAGTGAACATTCTAACCACTAAACCATGAGAGCCCCTATAACACAGTCTCCTGTTTGTATCTAGTACCATTATGCTATATGATACAAATCTAACATTTATTACATATAAAAGAAATGGTTACTAAAGGAAATACATTCTTACTTCACAAGTGGAACGTAGATATATGGTAATCTAAACTTATTTATAAATGGAACTTTTATTTGAAAATTTACACAGTTGTACTATAGGCGTCTGTGAGTGTTCTTAGCTAGGTTTTGTGTTGAGGTCCTCCTGATAAATATCGGAAATCGATAATTGGAAAAATAGGGTTATAGAAGGAGTGGTCCGATTTGAATCAAATTTGATTCACTCATAGACAAAGACATAAGAAACAATATTCCGAAGTTTCAAGGTTGCAGTTCTTACAATAGTGCAGAAAATCGATTATATATATATATATAAAAGGCAAGATTGGGTTTGGCTCTAAGTAGGTATAATCGTAATTCATAATCTTAGCCATGATACCATTTACTAAGAGGACTTATTTAGCCTTCAAAATTCAGTTTACAATGAAAAAACTTATTGGATATTGATACAAGGAATTCAAAATTTGACTTACATCCATTCATTTTTCTTTCAGTCTACGGTTTTGCTTTAACTGGAAACAACTATTGATTTTTAGTCTTTCGTGCCAACGTCCAAAGAGTCTGAGCTCCAGGACCCTGGATTAGTTTTAAAGCTTTCATTACACCCAAGCAACGCCGGGCTATACTGCTAGTTATAATAATAGCATACAGCAACTCAATAGCTATCAAGTTTCGGTGTTAATACACCAACCCACTAATTATAGCATTTTAACACCAAAATTTTATCGCTATTTAGCTGAAGTATGCTATTATTATTGTAATAATAATAATTAACATATATATATATATATATATATATATATATATATATATATATATATATTATTAAAAATTGCCTGAAGACACCACTCATAGGAGAAACCTAGGTAGCATAATAACTCATTTAAAAATGGAAAATATATGTATACATATATATATATACAGACACACACACACACACACACATATTTTAAACATGTATAAAAGCTCAGATAAAGTTAGCATATACAAAGCTACTGGGAAGGGGTTTATACATCCTCTATATTTTTTATTTGTTGGTTTGTTTAAAGCATATATTAATAAGGTAAATCTGCTTAAAAATATGATGATAATAGATAATTTTCCAAGATGTCTATGATTGTTATGATTCTGTTACCTTTTGGAAGCAGTTAGAAAAACTTCTAGTGACAGATTCATATTCTTTATTGGTAATTTCATTGTGTTTGACTGGAAGCTAACCATTGATAAACATTACCAAAGATCTTCACTGTAGTCGATATCATTTTAATGAAAAGGTTACCTGTTTTCTAACACAATGCAATCAAAGAAACCAAAAGTCCAAACAAAATCAAGTGATTTCTTTCTGTTATTTTTCTTTTTATCAATGAAACATATTTCTTGTCTATTCTTCCGTCATCTCCATACAGCTGGTACTTGAGAGTCCTATGGCTGCTTTTGTCCAAAGAATTGATGGGTAGTTGGGTTAAGAACACACAATTATAGTAGACAACACTCAACTCTAAACAACACAACCTCCATAATTGATAGGTAGAAGTTAAATGTCACACAAAAAACAAATATATAATGTCGATTCAGTAGGTAAATTAAAGATAGCTGAGGATAACAGTGTATCTAAAGATATTTGGAACTTTTATGATGAATCTTTAGTGGTAAAAACCAAAAAAATGTTTCACCTATTAGTAATAAATTAAAATACACCTGGAAAATAATTGTTACTATTTAACCAGTCCCAAAATATACTCATAAAATACTCACCTTGAAAAAATGAGTTAAATAAAAAACAACTCCTTTTTAGAGTATTTAGTGTTGAAGACAAGCAGGAAATCTCTATTTCAAGTTCAGTTGAGAAATTTAACATTGTTAATGACAGTAGGTGATTTCCATTTCTCATTTTTGCTCTGTTTCTATGTGTCATGTCACTGCTGGACGGAGGCAATCATGGCCCTCCACATTTCCCTATCGATTATAGCTGTCAAGACATATTCGCTGTTCTCCTTCCTAAACCCTGCTCTACTATCCATTTGTTAAAGCCCATCAAATATATCAAATATTGCTTTTCTCTCTGTCTTTTCTGTGAGTATCAGATTCTCCAAGCCCTCCTTCCTCATTATTTGTCCCAGAAACAGAGATACTCAGCAACCTTGACATATTCAGGAAAGAGTAATCTAGAACCTGTACTGACAGAAAACTGCATGCATATGAACAGGAAATGAGTGCAGTAAATACACAAAAAAAAAAACAAAGAGGTGTAAGACAAGAATTTATCATTGGCAGCCACAATCTGAACAATATATGATACACAGATGATACAGTGCTGATAGCAGACATGGAAAAGAAACTAGAAGACCTTCTACAGATGATAACTAAAGAAAGTGGAAAGAACTACATATACATTACTAGAAAACTAAATACATGGTTGTCAGTAAAAAAGAGGAGCACAAAATGGTGACTAAGATGCTGGGGATACTAAAATCAAGCAGGTGCAGAAATTTAAATACCTGGTAAGTCTTCTAACAGAGGATGGAAAAAGTGACACTGAGATCTAAAGACATATTAACATGGACAAGAATGCATTTCAGAAGCTGAGTAGAGTATTAAGAGACAGGAAAATTTTGTTGGAAATGAAAAAGAGAAGACTAGATTATTATGTGATGTCTGCCAATATGGCAACAAATTTGGAACAACTTTATCAGAGATGAAGAAAAGACTTGAAGAAACCAAAATATGGTCAACAGAAGGATGCTGAGGATACCATTGCCCAAATATATGAGCAATGACATCTTAATTTCACTTGTTTCTTATTGCAACTGTCACATTGTCAGTCTTCATTCATCTGAAGACAGTATGGATTAGAAATAATACTCTTGTGATCAAACTCAAATTTCCTATCATTAGAAGCCTGCCTTGCAAGAGCAGCTGCTTAATTGATTAAACTAAAAATCCAACTGGTGACAAACTTTTAGCTAAATAGGTTTATTCCTTTTTTTTTTTTAACTAATAGTGGTAGCATAAAGATATTTAGGAGAAAATAAGAAAAGATACATAGCAATATAGCTACATTTGAATAATTGTTTCTGGTTGGTCTTTGTAGCCTAATTGAGACAGTAGCTGTCATAGAAAGTCAAACTCACAAGTATACAGAAAGTAAATTATGAGTCTTTCCTGTATATTATTCTTTATTTCTGATCTGTAATGCTTAATAAGCAATGTGTGAGTTGAAATAAACAAACTGAAATAAAATAAATAAATAATGAGCTATTACTAAGACTGCTTCAGTGACTCTATTTATTTTTTATTTTCACTGTTGAAATATCTTGAGTGTTATGATAAAAGATTACATTTTGCTGTTGTTGTAACCTTAAAAGGTGACTGTGTGAGCAATCACCAAAACATAGGTTGGGAATAATCGTCTATCAACAAGTACAAGACTCACACACTGTAAGAAGTAGATACTCTGCCAGTGAACTGCTAGTCAGTATAATCACTCTCTTCTACTACAATTGACTCCAATAGTGTCCATATATTTAAGAAGATAGGAACATCCCATTCCTGTATACAGGTAAGTATAAAAACAGCTATATTAGGTCTGGAAAAAATAAAGCAATGATTCTATTATTAAAGCTTTCATTTCTTGATCAAACAAGTTATACCATAGCTCTGTAGATTGCATAGAAGACCAGCATGTCAAACTCTGTCAAATGCCTTGGAGATATCTAGGGCAACAACTTGAGCTTTTCTATTCATATTGAGAACCTGGTATGTATATTCCATCATGGTCATTAGTATATCAGCAGTAGACCTGGTGAAGTAGAAACCATACTGTTTATCAAAGAAGAGGCTGTTGGCTGTGAGATATTGAACCACTTCAGCATTAATAATAGCTTCAAACACTTTACCAAAAATTGGTAGGAAGCTGATAGGGCAATAATTAGAGGAGCGTGAGGGTTCTCCAGAGTTCATAAATACAGGAGAACTTCCAGCAGGTAGGATAGCAAGAAGCAGAGAGACAGTAGTTGCAGAGTTTAGAAAGCAGAGTTTAGAGGCACATTTCTTCAGGATAATAACTGGGATGCCATCACCTTCCCTTGCCTTAAAGGAGAGTCAAGCTTTGAAATTTTGTTAGAGACTAGCAGTCTCCAAAAGTTTAAATGCAATGCCAATTGCCAACTTTTATTTCCTTGAATCCCATCCATGACACCTCTCTACTTTTTTTTATCACTGTAACCCCCTGTGCCCTAGTGGTAGTCCGGCCTTGCTTGGGATGAAATGATTGAAACAAAAAGCAAATACAGAAAATTTAGAGGGTTTTTTTGGGAAAAATAAGATTAGATCAGTACAATTTCTGTTATGTCGTGAGTAAGAATAAGATTAGTAAGAAAAATAAGATTAGATCAGTACAATTTCTGTTATGTCGTGAGTAAAAATAAATAACTCAACAACAGGAACAGGTTAATTGTTGTATTCCGTGAAAATAGTATTTACAAAGGTTATTAGTATCCAATACAAGAATAAAGGTTAATCGTCTCAACCGTCATAAGACGTAGTATGAGCAATGGGTACTTCCGGGTCGTCACCGGAAGTCTACGACTGACTTGTCAATCGGCAGCTCGGCACACTCTCTCTACGTAGATGCCACCATTACTTTACATAGTAATGGAATAGTCCATTATAGCTGAATAGGCGCGGGCATCCCAACACTTTCATATTAAAAAGTGTTCAATACAATTATATTGTGGAACTTTTGAATATTCTTCATTTGTAAATGAGTTATTATGCGACCTAGGTTTCTACCATGTGGAGTCTTCAGGTAATTTGCAATAATTGATTTTACCATTTACTGTTTTTTTTATGAATGCTCACTTAACTGATTTTTTTTAATGTTCACATAGTGGGGAAATTTTTGAATGCACAATTTTTAAAATTACAAGAAATTATGATGTTTTCATCCATGGTTTATATGAACCTAATGAGGACTTTTTGGTATGGTTACACTTAATCATAATTTCTGTTCCTTCATTTAAAAATTCATTTTTGTTTGAGAATAGCGTAATTGCTAATTTTTCTTCCTGGTACAGTTTATATATTTTGCCACCGTTGTGAGGCTTGGCTGTTTTCACTATACTCCATGTTAATTTGAAATTAAAATATGGAAAAGACCCATACATAAAATATGGCAACTACTGTGAACTTTTTTCCGCTGCTGCCATGACTACATCAGTTTAAATTATTAGATTGGCAACTCGTTCCTGCTTGTGGAACTAGCGAGATGCATCCATGACTTCTACTCTGACAGTTTCTTTTTTCACACTTCTCACCGTGAGAACTTATTTCTGATTTCTTGTCTGCATGATAACTATAATCCTCAACAATTTACATGTAACATTAGTTATCTTCTGTCTTCTTGAACCCTGTTCGTTTTTGTCCTTTCCCTCCTCCTCTTCCTCATCATCATCAGTTGGATGGTTCCTAGTTCATTACAAGTCTTCTTCCTCTGACATAAGTAGATTGAGCTCATCTAATGTTTCAACCTGAGGGTTCATGAGCAAGACTGTGAGGAAATTTGTTGTTGACTTCCCTTGACATTTGTGGCCATGCTTTGAGTCCCAAAATATCACAATCAAGGTTGGTTCATTGCTTTGAAATAGATGGCCGACAGCATGCATTCTTTTAATCTGATTACTTGACACACCTTTGGGAGATTACTATACATGTTCCCATCAGACATATTGTCATTCTTATCTACATTAAAAACATTTTGCAATAGTTTGATATAGTTACCATCTGTTTTCCTCCATAGATTTTGGTCATCATCCGTGTCTCTGAGCCACAGATGAGAATGCTTTCAACTTTAAAGAATTTTACTTTCAATTATCTTTTCATGCTGGATTTCCAGACTTCATTTAGTTTCTTGATTGCAGTCAAAGATTTTGTATTTCTCATTTGCATGTCTTTTGCAGAGCTGTTTGTCCAGGAGCCGAGATAAAGAGCGTCTTTTGGAAATTTAAAGTCTTGGTTGTTTCATAACATTTGTAGCTCTTGCTGTTAGCTATATAAAATGAATTCAGTTTTGAATTCATTAATGTTAAGTCTCATATTTGCTTCAGCTTCAATTGCAAATGAAAGCAGCCTTTGAGCATCATCAATAGTATTTGATAACAAAGCTATGCTGTCTACATAGTCAATGCCTGTAAGAAATTCAGCTGGATGTCTTCTTCTCCCTCTGGGGTTCAATGCTATGCCAAGATTTTTATTTTCCCTGGTTGCTATTCTCATGGCACAGTCCATTGCAATGATGAAGATGTAGCACGCGAGCATGTCATCTTCTATTACTCCTGTGTGAATTTTCAAGAAATCTGTATTGCCATCTTCAGTTCCCAATTTGGCATACATTTCTTTGTACATAACTGTGTTTTAACAATTGCAACTGGTACAAGGTATGCTTGCTTCAAAATGTGAAAATGGTGTGTCTCTTGGATGAAGTCAAATGCCTTGTGAAAGTTAACAAAGTTTGATACTGTTGATAAACTGTTTTTTTTTTGTCCTTTCCTTTATCCTTCGTATTTCTCATTCACTTTGACTTTCACTCCCTAAAACCAATTGCTTTCTAGTGAATTGTTGCCTTCCTTTTCTAGTGAAACAATTATTATATATATATATATATAATAATAATAATAAAATATTAATTAGGATCGGGTCTTTGGGATTTACCTGCCTACATTTTCTTTTGGATTAAAGTTATTTAAAAAAAAAACATATATATATATATATATATATATATATATATATCTACCATTCGCCTGTGTATTGAACACTGCTGCCACAGCTGGTTGGGTGCCCCTGCTATTCACCTTGGGGTTCTTGACCAAATCCAATGGAGAATCTGTGACGTGATCGATCCGACTTGGCCGCTCAGCTCCAAACGCTCTCTCACCGGCATGACATGGCTTCCCTGTGCCTCATCTATAAATACTTTCACAGCTTCTGCTCCAATAAGCTTAGATCACTGGTGCTCCCTAGGTATGAATTTACATGAACTACTAGATTAACAACTAGGTCCCACCCTCTTACAGTGAAACCGATAAAATGTAACTGCAATTTCTTCTCTAACAGCTTTTTTTCATGCACTTTCCTCTTATGGAATTCCTTTCCTTACACTTGCTTCCCCAACAGCTACAACCTTCAGGAATTTAAATGTAAGGTCAATTGACAACTCTTATCACACTAACTTGCATCCATTCTCACAAGTTCTTTTTTATTTACTCCACCCCCATCCTTGGTATCTTCATCTGTCTATTACTTCCTATAACTAACCCCACTTTCTCATCACTTTCCCCTATGTAATCCCCTGTGCAACAGTGGCAGTAGAATGCCTTGCTTGAGGTGAGATGATTAAAAATATATATATATATATATATATATATATATATGGGTTGACTACTAGGAAAAAATTTTCTCAAAGGAAACTTACAGAAAATTTTTTTCCATTACTTACCCTAAAAAAGATCTCCTGAAGATGGAGTCATAATAAAAATATGAGTACGAAACTTGGGAAATTCTGTGCTGCAAAAATGATAAATTAATTATATTACAATAATATTAAGTTCTACTTTTGTATTGAGCACTGTGTAATTAAAAATAAACATTAAGGAATTGTAAATTTCTTATTGTTCTTTCTAATATATATATATGTATTTAAAATTTATAACATAAATATGTTATTATATCACTACAAAAGTAGCTATTTTGTTTCGACACTACTTGAATTTTAATAAATGATGGTGCTGATTTCGAGTTGAAGAGTTTTAAAAGGTTCAAAACTAGCCAAACACCCTCAATCAAAGAAACGTTGTTATATAGTCTGTAGTGACCAATCAAAATACAAGTCATTTTTAATTTGAAGAATATAAGAACAGACTCTTAAAACAATTTATTGGGGCATTAATGTTAATATTAGATTAAAATAGAAATCAGTATAACTAATTGACTATTAGTTTCACTTTACAATAAAAATTATAATTTATTTTCAAAAAAGTTTATTATGAATTTTAGAGACTACAAATTTTAAATTCTAACTTTAACTAAGAAATAGGTTTAGATTATTATAAAGTTATTCAAATATGAAATGGGAAAGAGAGATAGACATGCATATATACAAATAAATAGATAACAATATAGAATTTAAAATAGATCTCGCACTTCCCACCTGTGGAACTCCCTTTCTTTTGTTGGTTTTCCTGACAGCTATAATCTCCAAGAATTTAAATATAAAGTCAATAGTCATCACTTATCTCACTAACCTGCATCCTCTCTCTCATGCTCCTTTCTCCATTCCACTCCACTCTCATCAGTATTCTCATCCTTCTCTTATCTACTTCCTGACACCCCCCCCCCATATAACCTGTCATTATTTCTCATAACGTTCCTCCTATATAACCCCCTGCAAAACAATGGCAGTAAAATGCCTTGCTTGGGGTGATATGATTATCAGAAAAAAAAAAATTCTATACTATTATAATTTGGATATAAAGTTGGGGATCAATTTTACATTACAATCAATATATAAATTGATCCTCCACTTTATGCCCACATTCATCCTTTTTTTTACCCACTTCCTGACACCCCAGATATAACCTGTCACTCTTTCTTATAACTTTCCTCTAATGTAACCCCCTGCAAAACATTGGCAGTAAAATGCCTTGCTTGGGGTGATATGATTTTAAAAAAAAACAGCATGTGGATAAACAGATAAATATACACACACATCCATACATATACTCATACATATATGCACACACACACACACACACACACACACATATATATATATATATATATATATATATATACATACACACAAATTTAACTCATGTTTTTAGAAACATGTCAATTTATTTGTTAGATTTAGAGCCAGGTTAAGAAACATCTATGAACGCTACATATATTGGATCCATGTAAGACTCAATTCATATGATAAAGGGAGCAGGAGAAGTTTTAAATAAGGTCAAGACAAGCACGGTCATATTCCAGTGCATAAACAAATATAATTTAATATATACGCATGCAAATTCACATTCTAAAAACAAAATACATATGAAACATAAAAAAAATCTCAAAGCATCATATACAGAATAAAACCACATACATGGGTCTAAAGTGGGTCTAACGTATTTTGGAAGAAATGACAATCTATACATGAAGGAGAGATTACAACACATTGAGTTTCAGGACTTGAAAAATCTCATAAGTAAAAGAAATTATTTTCAACTGCTGATATGTTGACACATTCCTTTTTAGAAATGTGGAAAGAATAGTAAATAAAACAAAACATGTTTTTCTTCATGTGCAACATTTAAAATAGAACACATATACATAAGAAAAGAAATAAAAAAAATTATATGTGTATATATATATATATATATATATATATACATATAATTTTTTTTATTTCTTTTCTTATGTATATATATATATATATATAGAGAGAGAGAGAGTGTATCAGAAATACTTTAACAAACTTAGGGGACAGGTTACTCACATCAAAACAAGGACAAAAATCCATATAAACTCATACCCACAAATCCGTCACATATAACTTATTAGGTTTAAAGTTTATGGTAGACACTGTTAAATGTATAAACTAAGACACAATCTAAAAATACTTTTACAAATAAAGTAAAATGTTCAAATAAATGTATGTCCAAAAGGCCATCATTGTAACTCATTAAACCACCTCATAAAAAATGTCATTAAACCACCTCATAAAAAATGTCATTAAACCACCTCATAAAAAATGTCATTAAACCACCTCATAAAAAATGTCATTAAACCACCTCATAAAAAATATTCCACATACCTTATGCTTGCTTCTACACAAGCATGTACCCATTGGATCAACACTTTCAAATACATACACATGGTGTCAAATAATTTTTCAGGCCCTCATGGTGTATTGATGAAGTGTTTCCTGTGTAAACCAATTGTCTTAAGTGGCTTCACAGATAAAAATCTAAAGTATTGAGTTCGGGGGGGAACATTTAGGCAATGGAACTGGTCCTTCCTTACCTGACACATTTTCATGGAAGATGTCAACAAGGGCATCACAATTTGACTGTGCTGGACCATCATCATGCCTGAATCACATGCATCTTTGTATTAGCATGGTACATCCTCTAGTTGGTCTGGAAGTGTGTTCAAAATAAGTACCACTGTAGACCACACATGTAAGAAAACATGCTGGGAAAATATATAGACCTACCAGACAGTCACCTAGAATTCCAGCCCACACATTAATCATAAACTGATGCTGGTATCTAGCCTGTATTGTACCTTGGGGATTTCAATCCACCTACAAATATTGGTTGCGTAAAATTGTTATTCTATCTCTTCCAAATATTGCCTCATTCTTAAACAAGACTGAAGAGACAAACAACAGATCAGCATTTTATGCAATAAACCATCTGCAAAAGTTCTCCAGTGATCAGATAGCAAAAAGATTCCGCACACATTGCATATCATACCAATACATGAGCTGCTCTTGAAGTACCATCAATACAATACTATGAAATGTATGACATGCTAGGGCCACTTGACATGTACTGTTACCTGGATATATTATGTATGTATCAATAAATATACATATTATTTTATGTCTAAAGCCTTATTTGGAGGTTCATACTTTATGCAATCATCAGGTACATATTATGAACTGACTGTTTTTAGATTTAAATTTTTTTTTTTGGTACTAGCTTTGTTTGAGGTCGTTATAGATTGGGATCTCAATTTTTCATTTCAAAATTGTTTAATTTTAATTTGGCTTATACCAAAACCTAAAAAAGAAATTGAAATCATAGCAGATTAAAAAATATGTATATCTAATTTATTACTGACTGTTTGGTACAACAAACTGGACTTTTGTAAAATTTTAATATTAATATATTTTTTTACATGTATTTTGTTTTCTATTTGATTGCATTTTTTTTCTTGTAATATGTGTGGGTGTGTGTTTCTGCGTATATATATATATATATATATATATATATATTAGTCATTCATATACAAGCCTGTTTCACTGTATCACAGCTCATCAGTGTGGCTAGACACATCCTCTTGTTTCTGTATCAATTTGGTGTCAGTCTACCCCCTAAGCCATAGGCGCATAGAATCAGAGAAGGGAAATTTTAACATGTTGTATATAAGCAGTGTATACATGTGTGTGTGTGTGGTTTTAATTATGTGTATATAATGGATATATGATTTTATAATCAATTCATTTTTTTGTATTTAATCCATTTTTTTAGCAGTATATTTATTTTTCAGAGATGAGTGATCTGCTCCACTATCTTGACAGTTGGTTATAAATATCAATTTTTCAGTTTTACAAGTGTCAGCTTGTGCATAAAATTCAGTGTTGCACCAATTGATGAAAAACAAATCAGTATTTATTCTGAGCAGACATTTTAGCTCTGTCATTTGACATTGAGCACTGTGTACTATTTTATATTCCTATTGAGATCGACTTTTCCTCAAAGAACTTAGCCAGTACTTTCCAACTTGGTCATCAACACTGTCATCTCAAGTTCTTGTTATTAAGAAATCCATCATGAGGCTCATTCATCATCAAATGAAAGCTTTCAAAGTGATCAACATTAGGCACCTATGATTATAGACAGGAGATTTTCCTATGTCATTGATTTAACTCCCTGCAGCCACTGCTGTGAGCTGAAGCCAACAGTAGAGAATCATGGATTATGGCCAATTCAATCTGCAAAAGAAATTAGATTTTGCAGTGAAAATTTAATTTTCTTTTCTACCCAGTCCAAAGATACAAACTACAGAGCTTATCACTTTGATTCTTGCATAGATTTCATGAAATATTATTTATTCTATAAGCATAATTATTTCCTAACAATTTGTTTGAATTATCTCCCTGTTCTGATGGTACTTGACGGATGGTTTGGTCTCTATGGAAATGTTGATTACACTCCATCTGTCCAGTTTGGTTTTCAAGAAACTATGAAAAGACATTAGGGAACTGAATAATCATGTCTTGCATATTTACAGGTTACTTAAAGACAGTGTATTACAGCCATTCTTACTGGTTTTTCTGTGTGCCATGTCCTTTCAAGTCATTTGCAATCATGACTTACAGAAATTTCCTGCCCTTTGTAGCTCTTAATAAATTTTTGTTATTTCTCCTCAACCTTGTTTTGCCATCCGTTTATTAGACAGACTGTCGTTCTCCTCTATCTCGTGTGTTATGAATATGTCCTGTGACTATCACATTTTCCTAGCCCTCTTTCCTCTTTATATGATTTCAAAATTTCAAATTTCATGTTAAATATAAGGATCCTTTTCCATCTCCAGTTTCTCTAAAATGTTTTCATTGCTCACATGGTTGGTCCTTGGTATTCTTAGCATTCTTTTGAAACATGGCTATCAGTATTGTCATTCTGGTTTGAGTGTTAAAATATGTCAATAATCTAGGTGTAAAATACTTTAAGTTTATGCTTAAATAATTCATTGTGTTTATTCTGTTGAATTCTGATTGACAAGTATATATGTTAATTTTGAATCTGCTTATTTTAAATGTTGCATTATTCCTGATGATGACTTTTGTTCTGATTTGGACATGCATGCAGAATGGTGAGGAAAATCAGATTGTCATGCCAAATTCAAATTCCAACCAAGACTACTGCATTTGCTTTTGCACAAATAGCCTTCGCTAGATATGAACCAATCTCATTCCTCAACTAGGGGTTAAGTTTTAATTCTTTAAGTCAAGAAGAAGTACACCAGTGAATTTAAAACTGTGGAGGCATGGTGGAGTAAGGGATAGCAGTTTGAATTGATGAATCGGAGAGATGCATTGAAATTCCAGTCAAATCGATTACATTCCCTTACATGCTAATACTCTTGGGAAAAGCATGAATCCATCTCTTCTCCTTCAGTTATAGAAAAATAGCAGAGCAAACCAGTTTCTATAGCTTTGGTTAAAAAAACCAGTGTACTTCAGTAAGAATTACCAACGTACTGTGAAAAAATCTTTGCACTACATGCAGTTGGAGGGCTGTTTGTGAAACCAAAAAGTCCCATAAAACTTCTGCTCAATTTGTCCTGGGTGAATGCTGCCAGAAGTACCAGTCAGTTAATTAGTCAGTTAAGTGCCATACATGATACACACTTTGGGCGATCATGTCCCAAAACAGACATGACTGACTAGGCTGAAGGTTATGCAGCAGTAGGTTGCCATTGTTTTGTGGTAGACTGGTTGCCAGCTAAGGCTTGGGAACCCAGTCTGTTTTATTATTTAACTCATAACTGGAGGGAAGAGATGGATGAATACCTTTTCCAAGGGTATTTGTGCATAAGTGAATGCAAGTAATTCAGCAGGAATTCAAACTCAGCTCACTTAAATTATTTACTTACCAGTAAGTAAATAATTTAAAACCATTTGTAAAGAGCTAAGCTCTGTCAGGCTAACTTGCCTAGGCTCATTGCTGCTCTAGCTGCAGCCGATGTGCTTCTCTATTGGACGTTACAAATTATAGGATACATGACATGAGAACTAGAATGTGTCTGTTCCCAGTTATGTCAGGAAGCATACATAAATTTCTGAGCATCAGTTCAATGCGCTGTCCCTCTTACCCTTGATCTGCCCTGTGAAGGTCAGCAAGACTGTAACTATCCTTTATTTTGGTATATTTATGCAGCAGTTGTTCCTCTAAGAATTTAATGTTAAGCAGAAAGCAGACATGCTATGTTTATTAAATTTGATTATCATTTACCTTAATGTGCAAATATCCTTTTGAAAATGTGGTTGTTGTGTGTTGACAAACTGGCCAAGTTTCTTCTGTCGCAGTTCTCACTTGTGAAAAACTCTTCCAACCTCTTGCTTTCCAGTCAATTTAGATCTTCAAAAATTTAAATGCAATGTCAATCATCATCTTCTGTCTTCTTAATTTCTCTTCTTTTATCTTTCTTTCTCTTTTATAATTTTTTTCTCATATTCTTTCACTCACGGTAACACTTTCAATCTTAATGGCTTTGTATCTTAGAAGAGGGATGATAAAGAACAAACTCCTTTTTCATTATCCTAGAATGCTTTATATATATATTTTTATAACACTTTCATCCTAATCAAGGCAGTTCAACCACTGGTATGCAGGGGGTTACAATGAGAGGAAAGGAAAGAAAAAAAGGGGGAACACGTTATTGGGGATGTTGAAGAAACAACAAGAGAAAGTTGGGAATTGAAAAGATAGAAAATTATAATTGATGTTAAACTTTTAGAGATTGTAGCTATCAGGGAAGCAAGTAAATAAAAAGGAGTTCCACAGGCAGGAATTGGAAGAGAAGAAGCTGATAGAGTAGAAATGACAGTACCATTTGACTATTTTGATGGTAAAAGGATGGGACCTAGTTGCCAGTCTAGTCGCATATGTAAATTCATGTGGTCACGGCACTAGGGAAAGAAGATCGTTGGATCAGAAGCTGTGATAATATTTGTAAAAAAGATAGAAGCCACTTTGCATCAGTGAGATAATGACTGAATTCAAGCTGCCATATTGCGATTGGTTACATTGCAGATTCTTCATTGGATTTTGTTGAGAACCCCAAGATGACTTACAGGAGCACCTAACATGATATGTTAACAGTATTCAATCCACAGATGAATAGTATATTTATAAATGGGCAAGATGGATTCTGACAAAAAAACAAAAAAACAAACTTCTGGCTTAACAGATTGAACCAACCTTCTTAGCAGTAGATGTAGCTATCGATTCACTGTCGTCATTACACTTGAGATCGTTGAGAGAGTGAGGCCAAGAATGCTTTTTTGTGTTGCTAACATCATCCATAAAGATGGAAGGTAGGAAAGGTTCTCTATGTTTGTTAAAAGAGAGCAGCTTCATTTTGGAAGCATTAAAGTCTATGAATCACTTTTTGCCTGAATCTGTCACCAATTGGTGGTCCGTTCTGATAGCAGCAAGGTTTACTTTATTATCCTTGGTAAATTTCTTGTCAAGATGGAAGTAAATAGTGGTGTCATCTGCATAGATGAGCCGACTTGCGACCTGATTACATCAGGAGGATCACTGATGAAGATCAGGAAAAACATAGGAACGAGGATAAAGCCTTGAGGGACATCTGCATTAGTATGAAAGGATCTTGAAGCATACATGTTCAAAACAACCATCATTTCATGATTAGATAGGAACAATTTGATTAAATCAAACAAACATCCAGAAATACCATTGCCCTGTAGCTTGTGCAGAAGGTTTGCATGCCACACCCTGTGAGACGGTTTCAAGATATCAAACTTTTCCATTATTATCAAGAGCCTGGAATATATATTCAGTGATGGCTGTTAGCACATAAAAAGTAGACTTGTCAAAGTCGAAGCCATACTGTTTCTCAGAGAATATGTTGTGGGATGTGAGATGATGGACAATCTCAGCATTGATAGTGTTGTATCGTGGAGGAATGACATATAAGTAATATGTTTATTCTCAGTAGATACAGCAGTACATGTCCATGTAGGGTGGCAACAACTTGTGGGCTGAGTAGACAACAACCATGCTAGCTGTCAGCTGCTGACTCTCCTGTTGCTACTTGATATTAGTTCCTTTATATATTGTGAACCGTATGTCACATGTTCAAGCTACGTCACAACAAATAATATCATCAACCACTTTACCAAAGAGTGATAAGAGGGGCCAGAAGGCTGCCCAGAATTTAAAAAAAAAAAAAAAGAACTACAGAGGAGGACTTCCAACAAGCAGGGAAGTAAGAAGCAGTAAGGCAATAGTTATAGAGTTTGGAGAGGACAGGAGAGAGTCCAGGGGCACATTTCTTAAGGACTATGACTGGAATACTATCACCTCCATTAGCCTTATGGGAGTCAAGCTTGGAAATTATATTAAATGATGGGGTTATGTATACATCTCTCAGTTGAGCCTTGGTTCTAGGTGGGAAGTCAGGTGTGGGTACTCCTGATGAGTCAAGTGTGCAGTTGGAAGAGAATTTATGAGCAAAGCACTTGTTTGCTGTTGAAGTGAGAAACTTAAATAGATTTAATAGAGTAAGTAACCAAGGGTTTAGTGCTGTGTAGCACATTTTTACAGAACTGTGAGTAGTCTTTGGAGCCAGACTTGTAAGATGCTTCATTCTATTGGTAAACAACAGCTTAGCATCATTTAGGGCGCATTTGCATTCATTATGAGCAAAGACTAAAAGGCAGCTATTGTAGTAGACATGTCGCTTTGGTAAAGCTAGAAGAAGCAATTATTGTGGATAGTGGCGGCCAAGCATGTAAGAGAAAATCTAGGAGATTTCAGTCAAAATGTAAAGGCCGGGATGAAAGCATTGATGTATTTCATTCAGAAAGAGACCTCAGAGGTACAGTCTTCAACAGAGAGACTGAAAACGTGTTCCAAGGGACATCACAAAGGAAATTGCAGAACGATCTCCAGTTCGCTCTTTGGTATCAGTAAGATATTCTGCAGGTACAAGGTTCCTTGAGGGAGAGATTAGCAAAAACAACAGCAGAGCTAGTTACTAAGAGGGCAGAGCTGCATGGTATGGCATGAGTCAAGGATGGAAGTGAAGCAGAGATCTACAAGGGAAGCATGTCCTTCAGGGTTATTGGGGAAATGCATGGGGAAATCCACTACTTGCATGAGAGACTGAGTGATTGAGAAGTTCAGAGTATGGATACCAGCAAGATCAGTGACGGAGTTTTTCAGCCACTTTGCATGATGGACAGTGAAGTCCCCAATTGCAAATATATTATCAAATAGGTGAGAGAAAATGACCTTGTCTATATTAGCTGAGGTGCTATTATGGAACAGTTAGCAAAGAAAGTGGAGTGTTAGAGAAAGAAGAGACAGCTGACTGAGTTTAGTAGAGAAAGATGAAGACACATGTAAGAATGGTCTAGCCAATGGGATATGTTTGTAGACATTACTGTTCTTACTAAGGAGGGAAAGGTAACCAGGAATTTAATTACAAAATAAAATTAAATATCATAAAATTAATAAATAAATTATTTATAAATGATTGTATGTAAATAAACATACAATCATTTATAAATAATAATAACGATCATCTTGAGAAGCTCCATTCTTGAAAGCATATATAAAAAAAAATTATTACACATAAATGAATATTTCTATTCACTACTTTTGATTTAATTTTCAGAAAAAACATCTGAAACATCTAAAATGTCTGAAAACACAGATTTCTTTTCTCACTCATACTTGATAATAATCACTAAAATGTGAATCAAAAGAATTTACAATACAAGATAATTTTTGGCCAACTTATTCACACAAAGCCACCTTGTTTGCAAAAGATCATTTGCACATTAGATAAAAAAAGATAATGTAAGACTTAAAATATGTATTGTCTTTGATATGTCTAAGTATTATAAAAATAGAATGAAAATAGGTCACAAATGTGCTGCTAATTTATTATTCATTACATTAAAATGATTTTAAAAAATACATGATGTTCAGACAGCAATAATAGATAAATTATGCATTAAATCATAGATAAATCTTTATCTGATCCTGCAAATTAAGGCTACATCATATTGATAGATCATTTCCTGTAAGATCACTAAAGTTAAGCAATATCTAGTCTGGTCATTACTTCATTGGGTAACTGCTTGAGAATACCAGGTATTGCAGTTTTAGATGATTGCTGGTTGTTTTGTTTTTATGGCATATCAACCTCAGTGGTTCAATTATTGCAAACTAAATTTTATTTATTTATTTATATATTTATTATATATTTATTTATTTATATATAAATTTTATTTATTTATTGCTGGTAATACCTTTTATCTTTCAACAACTTGTTCTTGTTTTTATATAAGCTTTGTGTCTAGTACCACTTTTTTCTTTTTCGAGTACCAAGATTCATTGGGATTTGTTTTTAAGGGCAGGGTCCCCAAGTCCTACCCTGTTATTTAACCCATAACTGGAGGGAAGGGATGGATTAATACCCTTTCCCAAGGGTACCAGTGCTTAAGTGAATGCAGGGTATTCAACTGGAATTCGACCTCGTCTCACCGATTTCTCTTTCTGAGCCGATATCCACTGCACCACAACACACATCCGTCACTAAATGCTTACAGCACCTGGTATTCCCAAGCAGTCACCCATATAAGTACTGACCAGGCTCAACATTGCTTAACTTCAGTAATCAAGCGAGAACTGGTGTATTCAACACGATATGGTCGTAGGCCAACTTTAGATGAGTGGATGGTGTAATGGATAATGGCTCGGAATTGTTTATTTAAGAGCTGAGTTCCAGTTCCAAAATGGTTTCTTATATTTACTTATATGTAAGTACCCTCAATAAAGGTTTGAATCCAGCATGCCTCCCCCCAGCTAAGAGTTAATTGAGAAATCTTGTGTCACTAAAACCATTATTATCTAAAAAAAAGTTCTTACAATCTAAAAAATATTTTCCAGTTTGAAATAACACACAGAAAAGGTTGATAAGCTGATTCGTT